>KI422832.1:4433-27199 GCA_000473375.1 Anopheles culicifacies
ATTCAATAGTATGTTCTGGGTGTAGAACGTACACATATTCAACTCCGTGTGCACTTGGAACGACCGTTTATCATTATTATCGTCATAGAAAATAAATCTGCATACATTCTATATAATGCATTTGTTCCGTAAGCTGCTCCAATGTGTGTGTGTGTGTGTGTGTGTGTGTGTGTGTGTGTGTTCTTTTTTATCATTCTCCCTCTTGTTCTCTCTCTTCGCCACTGCACGGACACACGTTCACTATTCTTAAAGGTGCCGCGCGGTATAATTTGTAATGTAATGAATAGTTCATTTAAATTACTTCCTTAATAATTCGTATACAAATGATTTGTTTGCTTCTCTTTGTTTGCATTTCTGCATAAGCGGCGACCCAACACACTTTTCACTCTTGCGCTTTAAGTATCGTAACCTTTACGTGCTGCCATATTTCACTTTCGCTGAGTATTTCTAGAAGATTTGCATATAGATACACATTCCATACGTATATTGTCGTTAACGTTTCAGACGTTATTTTTTGTTTGTTATTGTGTGTGTGTGTGATTTTAACCAGAGGCATTGTACATCAAGCTATGATTTAGAAATGATGTTTAATAACTAAAAACCTTCCCTTTCTACTGGCTACTGTAACTGATACATGCAATGGACAGGTAGAGAAAACAAAATAATGTAACCTATTGTATGTGTAACTCATTGTTTGCGAATGTTATACCTTGGCTAATATTGCATTTATCAGATGAAAGCCTTTGCTTTCCTTACAGAAAATGTGATGCCCAACGTAATATACTAAATTCACAGTGATTGAGTGTTGTTCACTGTGTAATGTAAAACGAACAGTACAGTAAACTAACAAATCCATTGCAAAGTTTTATTTTTGTAAAATCCAAATCATACAAATTAAGCAGCAAACATGATGTGTATGGCCAGCAACAGAAAGCAAACAGAAACTACTAATATATGTAGAAAGCAAACAAACAAACAAAACAGCACACACATACACGTTCCGGTAACAAACCGTTCAGCGGAACTGAAGATCGAGCACAGGGTAATAATTTCGCAACAATAAAATTTGTGACAGTTATTGCCATGACGAAAGATGGAAAAAAGAAACGATAATTGGTTTGATGATAACTGCGTACATTAGACGTATCCAGTCGTCCATGTTCTAATAGAAATGATCCTCAACGATTCACGTTTTTCGCTGTGCGCAATTTATGGCCACCGTAGCTGGTTGTGGTGTATATTGGGGGAAAAAGGGGGGATTGTTCTTACTATTTATTACCTTTTAATTACGTATATAATTTGAATGTTTTTGCACCGCAAACATTGCAATCGGTGCATCGGGCAACCCGTGCTAGAATGTCAGCGTACTCTCGCGCCCCACTGTAAATCAGTGGTAGTCGCTATTCACGATCCGGAGATCAAACTCCTTCCAACACTACACAGCTTTCAAACCCACACACATACACGTACATTCTCTCTTATTCTTTTGCGTTGTTTTGTCACTCCTTTAATGCGCTACTACGGCGACGAATCTTCCGTGTTTTGTTTTAACTTCTTATAAGAAATAAGCAAATTTCTGCTAAAATAATGCACATGCATGATGACCTTTATCGTTCAAATCGTCGAATATTCCCTAAAATGAAATACTAATAAATATATATATGTATATATACTATATATACCTTTAGATGTATAACTTTTCCACAGTTTGGCCGAATTCCGCGCGTGCAACCATTTCATGTTAGTTTTGTTTCGTGTTTTTGTTTATTTTATGAGATACATTTTTCTCATCTTTTACATTCCGATACTTCGATGTAGTTCACATATTATTGTGTTGATGTATTTTTAGTGTCAGGTTCATAAGATATTCATCTCTCGTACGTACAAGTTCAAAGCATTATGTTTTGTTTTTCATTCCGCCCCGCGTTCACTGTTTACTGTTGTTGCTATCATTGATCTTATGTAGTCCTATCAACTAATGGTATACACAGTAGTTTTGTTTTCCCGCTTTAGCTACGATTCCACCAATCTTCGGATTTACTTCTTTTCCTTTTCTGTTGTTGTTAATGTTCAAAATCCTAGAATGATACCAGAAAGGAAACATATCGCTTTTCTTCAGAAACTCACTCTCATATTCAATACTAAATTTTGTTCATACTTTTCATTCACTTGTATCTGCAAAGTTTCTACAGAAAAAATAAAACTTATCCATTTCATTAAACGTTTTGCTTCGTTACCATCATACAAAGGATATGTAGTAATGTGTAACAAATGGTAGGAATTACTTCTAAATTTATGAGATTCAATAAAAATGAAACTATACAAATGAATGCCGAACGAATATGCTCCTCTTCGTAGTTTGTTAGAACTGTGAACCAAAATTGGAACAGAGATAAAAACCAAATCTTTAAAAGTAGCAATTTTCATAACAAATCGGTTTGCAAAACTTATGCCCCCGCAGCAACGTGATGCGAAACACACAAAAATAACAATTTTGTAGAATGTTCTCACGTGAGTAAATTGCTGTATTCTGTGAACAATCCAAACAACCGACGAGACCAAGCAAAACAAAACTTATCATCGAATGCGGCCTTTAGAATGTAATTAAATGAAATTGTTTCTGAATTCCTTCCTACAGATAACAAAAATTTTAAACTTCCCATTACATGCACGGGTATTTGCTGCTGCATTGAGATTGCGAACCTTGCAGAAACCAATACGCACACACTGGCCCCGTTACTTCCATACCTTCCCGCAATCGTTGCTTTACCTAGGGTTCGTATTAACTAACACTATTGCCAGGAGATTTGCTACATATAGCAGACTCCTTTTCATACATTTGCACGCTTAGTTCAGTTGATGAATAGTTATAGCAGCTTCGCGCAGAAACCAAAATGTTCTGCCAAACTACTCATTTTATTTTACTATTAAAGTCTATTGAATGCAATCTATCCGTATACTTCTTGCTATTTTGAAGTGTGATGTATTTGATTGTTGGAAATAAAATTAGAGCTTAACGCTTTTCCACATTAACATTAACGCAACATTTGCATGTTTGCGGAGTGTATGCGTACATTTCCTTTGCGACTCTCGGTGGCTGTCAAGTTGTAGTTGCATTATATTTATAGTGAAAAGGTGTTGGAAAACAACGGTGTTTGAAATTTGTTAAACAGAAACATTGCTGTCGTACATTGATGCCACAAACGTTGGCGTTGGCGTTCGGAATTACGGTATTACCCTTACCAGCTGTTCTATTGCTCGCTAGGTGCGATTCAAGGACTGAGATCCTGGTGTAACTGGTCATATCCCATACTGCCGTCGTATGGTTGCTGCTGATCGTAGCCACCTGACCCGAGCGAGTATCCCATCGAATCCTGCGCCGGAGCGGGAGACATCATTGGTGTGGCGGCACCACTCGGTGGCCCACCCATTGAGTACGGTGATGCGCCAGCTGCCTTCTTAGCAGCGTACAAGTTTGCTTCCTCCTGCGCTTTGCCAATGTTCTTTTTGTAGCGAATACGTTTATTTCCGAACCAGTTCGAGACTTGGGAAACCTTTAAAAAATATAATAATAATAATTGCACTTGATGTACTCTTCATTCGCGCATTTGAGTGGTAAGTGCGTCCGTCTACCACCACAACGCGTTTTGCACTGTTATCGCATTTCTACATACCGTGATACCACATTTTCGCGCTAGCTCTTCTTTTGCTTCTTCTGACGGGTAAGGATTACTAAGGTGGCTATAGAAGTATTCGTTAAGAATTTCAGAAGCCTGCTTACTGAAATTGCGTCTCTTTCTTCGAGCATCCAGGAATCGGGAACTGAAAACGAAATACATGTAACATTTTAAAAGGCATGTCGAATTAAAGGGACGTTTCAGCTATACACAATTCCCAACATATTTATCCTAACCTATGTAGAAAAATCAATTTGAAAGAAATATGAAAATTTTCACACATTTTGCATATAATACTAACATTTGGACAGTGTACAATATTATTTTGGACATAATATTACTGTTACGTTCCTGCCTGATATGCTGCTCAATTGGTTTTATTTCTTAATTCACAAATGCATCTCGGCACCTATGTTCGAAATGTGTTAAGAACTTAAATATATTTCACATACAAATTGATAGTTCCACATGAATGTAAATCGAATCAATCATTAGCCATTTTCGTGTCAGATAAGGTACCGCACTCGGACTTTGTTTGTTTGAGTGACACCAGAAAGACCTTTAGTTATCTGCGAGTTAGTTAGATTTTTGTTACTCGATCATAACCACGCCGAGCAAACAACAAGATCCATTGATTGTTTGCATTTTTATTGGCTGATTTGATAACGAACTGGGCATACCGACCTATTGACAATCGTGTCATATAATATACGATGAATGAAGCCACATACGCATGCATACCTGTGTGTGCTTATTATCATTTTTCCGACTCATAAATCTTGCATCGCAAACGCATTGTGGGTTACCCTTTATCAAGGTGTATGTATATAAAAATCAAAGTTTGATAATGAAAGCTTACCGCAGGATCATGACGGCTTCACAGGTTGATTGCTTAAGCTGCATCTGGATGGAGCTGAATTTACGATGGATAATTTGCACCATTCGTTCAATTTCTTTTGGAGTAATAGGCCTGTGGCAGGAGGTAAAACAACAGGATAAGTTTTGTCACATGTTACTACACTACATACACACGACGCTACCTTGTACGACTTTGCTCTCTTAGTAAGTTCATGACGTGCGTGGTAAATTCGCTGCAGGCTTGTTCATATTTCTCCAGCTCTTGGTGGTAAATCTGACGAATCTGTGCCAACTTTGCCCGATAGTCTGAATGCTCGATCGCATTATCTTGGCCACCGGTAAGATCAGATTGCGACAGAAAATCTGCATTTTTTTTTGTAGAAATCGTAGTTTTAAGCGGAAACGAGAAGAAAGCGAAAAGAAGAAAAAAAACATCAATTAATAACAACCGCCTGTTCCGCATATTTGGCTTACCGTTGGCAGCGGCCATTGCTGCCGCGGCACTATCCGCACCTGCACCACCGCCCTTTTCCGGCCCTGCAACACCTTCGGCAATCAACATATTGTCCAAGCGCATCAACTGCGGATCTGGAGGTTCTTCTTCCTGGGTGTTTCGCAGTGATAGAACTGAAAGTAGGAAAGTTAACAAGAGCGCAAGACATTAGAAAAGATTACGAGGTTATGAGATACTGATTGTTACGTTTCAATAACTTTCATATGTAATAGCAGCTTTAAAACAACCTTAATTTTTAAATTTATTGCCACTAAAGTTATAAAAGAAAATAAGGTTTTGCTAAAAAAAAGGTAAACTTTTTCATGTATTATACTTTCCAAGTTTTCTTCGGTTTATAAAAAAATATTTCTATTAATATGTGCAAAAACTAACTCGCTTAAGCTTTCATATGGATTGGTAACATTATGAACTTTTAACTGTTAACTTAACAACGTTCAAGGTTTTGTTAGGCCTTATCATTTTTATATTAAAAGTAAAATTAATTGGAGCACAACATTGTATTTTTGATTTTCTTAAGAATATTTTTTTCTTTTCCCTTAATTTACATAAACCACGCCCACCGTACCTATTAACATGGAAAGATAAGCGTGCGGAAGGAGGCGGTAACATTTTAGATTCTAGATCTCACTTTTACGATCTAGTAAAGACGATCGTTCTAACAGTAATTTACAAACAACCCCAAACTGTCCTTTTTGTACCCATCGTATAAAAACTGCTTTAACACCTGAAAAGTATGAGGTCAAATGTCAACTGAAACATTCGTTTCTACAAATGACCTAAGAATCGCGTTTGGATTAAAATCTTATATCCTTTAAAAAAATTTGAACCATCAAAAAGTTTATAAACAGGAAACGTAAACCGTTCCTGAGTGGTCTAGAAGCAGAAGTAATAATAAATAATGTAGATATAGATGTCAATTATTTCAATGATCAAATCCATCACCTAATTCATGGAATGATGTTTTAAATTGTAGATCGTTGTTGAAGCATATTAATCGATGGAACATTTATATGACAAATCATATCGTAAAATTAAAAAAAGATTCAATGAAACAATTTAACCATGATAACATATTTGTCATATCGTCAAAACATCAATAAAACAAAACTCGCGTATCAATGAGAAGTCTTCTTCTTTTCTAAAGCCTAAAAAAACTATCTTGGTTCAACGTGAAAATAAGCTTTATATTTATATTGTAGTTTAGTGTTGTTAAAAATACATTATGGCTAATTGAATTTGTGAGTTTGTGAGATAGAAGAAAAGCCGATAGGAAAAACCGCGAATGCCAAGGATTAGAACTTAGCTTAAAGTCCCGTGATAATCAACCAAGCATAACGATGAAGCAGAATATGTAACGTAAGAAGGGTGGTGTAAGACAAATAATACGACACGAATGGCATTCAGGGAAATGTTCATACCGTTGTGTTTTGTAAAAGAAATATTCAAATTAATGCTAATGAATAAACGACACTGTAAATAAAACAATAAAGCCGGCAAACAAAGACGCTTTTTACTTTTTTGTTATATGATTTGCGTTTTTCGTCACATTTATTAAACTTTGTTCAATATAACAAAAATGTCTCCAAAATATCACGTAAAAAGTAAAACATGATTAGTGATCATGTGCAAATTCAATTAATTTAAATATTTATTATCATGCTCAATGTAAAGTTCTATTTTATTTATTTGGTTTATTTATTTTCCCCCATTATTTTTCATTAATTTAATTGAATTTCCTACAGTTGGTAAAATAGTAAAAATATGATCAAAACAACACAGAAACCATCGAAAGCAATGTTAGAATTCGTTAACTGCGTCGTAATATTAATTCAATTCATCAGAAAACAGAATGCGAGCCATTATCATTCAATTAACTGATATCTTTACGAAACATAAAAATTCGAACAGGTACAACACAATCAAACCTTCATATTTCCACAAAGATCATTTGTAATCAAGATTATCATACATAATTAAATATTGTTTTGGTAACATTAACAATTCATCTGCCGTGATTGGATTCGATTCACCGTTGGTCACCATGAGAGTTAAGGTAAAGGAAAACAGGAATGTACAAAAAATATGATAACCAACAGTCTTAGTCTTTTTAAGAAAAACTAACTCTTTAGTTTACGCATGAACCTCTAAACAAAGTTTTGTAGCAAAAATTTTTGCCAATAAAGATACATGAATTCTTTAATTAAAAAAATACAAAGAGCTATAACTCATAAAGAGCATAACAAATATTATAATTTTATTATAAACATTCCCGACAAGGAAGTTAAAAACGCTTTTTATAAAAAAAAGTAAATAATATGGAAAAAATGCGTTTCATAACTCACTCTATTCCATTAATTATTTTTCGTAGTATTGCTTTCATGATCAGTTCAGAAACTATTACATTTCGATTTAGCAAAAATTAAGTGACGTCAAAATACACACATTAACGCAACACTGTGACAAGTAAGAAAGAAAATCGATAACGATAAAGTCCCTCGGGATAAATGGAAACGAACATCCTACAGCTTAAGAAAAGCGCTCTCTTAGCATTTCTCCTACCAGATTGCTTTCCTACCCGTTGGTTGATCTCGTTATTTTTCCTAGTGTATCTCTTTCCTACGTTCGTTTCATTGTTTCTAGCTTTTTCTAGCAGACAGTATACATACAACTGGCATTTTAGGTATGGCATAAACAAAAAAGCGTAAATGGAGAAGGTTTGACGATACATTCTTGCAGAGTGGTGGATGCATGGCTGGGACGACGGCAGACGGCCTAGAATAATTCAACGGCATACAACATGAGAAAACTTTTATACAATTCACCCTCACTTTGCATTTTTCTTTTTCCCATTACACTCTTCTAATGCTTTTGCATTGGCCATAGCAATAGGTAGGCAGGGATATTACGAAGTGTGAAGCGAAAGGAAAACGGTTAGCCAAAAAGAAAATGAAGCCTTTCATCCGGTCAAGTCGGAATGACAGTTTACTTATTTTTGCTTCTACAGTATCTGTACATTGCTTTTCATTCAACCTCCATACTTATGTTAACTAATATTCGTTATCTTTGCTCCATTTTCACTCCAGCCCACGCTGTGAAAGTTGGAACATAAAAGCACCAAATTCCCTTGCACAACCAACGATGCGTTATCTGTTCTCAAATGTCAAAGATTTTTTTTTAATTCATCTTTTATCATTGAACAAAAATTAGGAGCAAAATCTATCTATCTTTATTTGAATTCTTTATTGAATGTAATTATACAATGAAGTTGCGCCAAAGTATTCGAACGCAACGTTACAGAACCGCAATATCAAATAACGGCTTTCATCATCGCAATAAAACGTAACGTAAAGTAAAACTGATCTCACTATGTATCTCATAAGTAACGCATGTGAAGGTGAGTTCAACTCATCTCACACATTCATCTCACTACTCACCATTCACTGTGTGGAGGATTATGTGTGAGGCACGAGTCGAAACCAAGCGAGCAACAAATGAGTTCGAAAGAAGCCCATATTCAATATTTTAAAAATGAATTGTAATAAACGTAAGTTCAAAACGGAAAGGGTCTTATAAACTTTCCTAAGCCATTTTAGAGCGGTTTTAGAAGTTGAGTGTTTATTAATTTTAGAGGCCTATGGCTTCTGCCTGGGCCAATGTACAATATCCAGAGAAAACGGAGAACGGCTTATTTGACTACCATAATAATATGTATAATTTTACCCGGCGAAGGTAACGTGTCACTACAATATTTTCGAGTTTGAAAGATACCAACTCTCAAAAAACCGATTTGTTAATAAGTGTTTTCAATATTGTTTGTATCGAATTTTACGATCGAATTTTTTTTTTTTTTTTTTAAACATTTATTGCATTAACATCATAGTTTCTATTGCTGCAAATCACGAAAAACCTGAATTTAGCTTGCCGCTTAACATTACCCCACTGTATGCTATATTTGAATAGGTTGAAGAAAGAGATTGCAATAAGATGTCTTGATACGGAAACCATAATGTTCGACATGTAGTTGCCATCTGCCAACACCTCATATGCGTCCAATGGAGGCGCTAGTGTAAATAAAACAAATATCATTACACGCAACACAACCTTTCCTGTTTCACATCCATGCATTTAATCAACAAACTGCATCCGTAAATAGAATGAAGGCAACAGGCGAAAGAGAATATAATTTTAGTAAGCGATCTGAAATGCATGCCACGTGCGAAGATAAACATAAACGTTCGAGGCTGAACTAGCGTAAGTTAAACTTTCAAGGCGTTTGGGGTGCATCGAAAGATCTTCAATTTGAAAAAGATTGTATAACTAATCACACAAACAAACGATTTGTTTTTTTTTTTTGTTCTCGTATGCTGTGTTGGACACAAACGATTTGTGTTTATCATAGAAATATCTGCAAGCAATAAGGTAGCATTGTTGATATCATTCTTTTAAATCATCAAATTCTCAGATCTAGATATAACTCGTACGCACTGTTTTCAAAAACTAGGATCTACAATCAAGATTCGAAATTTCTATCGCAAAAAAAACAAAAAAAATGAAAAAAATAATAAAAAATGTTTATTTGGACTTATCCGTGGGGTCGATCGTACCTTAAGTAAGAAAGCTCAAATCTTATGACGGATCCGCAAAACAATTGAGCTGATATAGATCGGTGAATTATAACTGGGTTGTTTCATGCCAAAGGATTTGCTTGATTGCTATATAATCCTGACGTTTTTTTTTTGAAAATATGGAGAATAGTTCCATAAATACCATCCACAATCAATTATCATTTTCGACAAACGAGCATTAAACGATATTCTTTTTCTATTTCTATGGCTCTACAACCTCGAGAGGTCTTGGCCTTCAGCCATTTCTGGCTTCCGTGTCTTGAATGTACCCTTTACAGGTTCGAAGACCGGCGGCGGTATCTCAACACCCAACGGCCGCCCTTCAACGATATTACTTGCATTAAAAAATCTGGAAAATATAACGAAAATAGCGGACCAGAGTAGAACCTGCCAGAAAACTGTTGAACAGCGCTGATCAAAACTCTGGAAAATTAATAAGAAATATAATCTGATCCACAATTCACAATTCACTTGGCTTGCCAGTTTGTTTAAAATGATGGCAGCGGATAAGCTGCCAAACGTCAAAACGCATACAAAAAAAAACTGACTTAATCAACTCAATGTTAAGGACATTTATGTTTATGCGCTGAATATGATTGGAATAATTAATCAAGGCGAGTGCAATACTGCAATCTAACACACAGAACAATAAGCCAGTAGTTTACAATAAGCCAATTGAATATCAAGTTTTTCAGAATATGTCATGAGAAACCTAAATTACTAATGAGAAACCTTATCGTGAATATACATTTGTCATAAAATAGCTAGGTGCTAAATAACGTTTGGCGTCCTCGTTTACGTCTATGCTTAATGTTTGTCCGTACCAAGCTAGAATCATGTAAATGTACATTTTAAGCCACCAACCTGTTTTTTCTTTAATTTCACACAGCACAGCAAATAAAACCGGTTTCATCCTGTGGCAGTTCAGTGTGTGTTTGCGGGCCTGTGCTTCGTCCAACGATTGGTCGGTGATGTTCATGATTTGCTGTAATATTTCGCCGATATCTTGTTTGCGAGGATCATTGTCCACTCCTGTTTGACCATCGTTCGTCGGCATACCATAATTCGGTGGCATTAAGCCACCGTGGCCTCCCATCATTCGGTTTGGATCCTCCATTGGGATGATAATCGTGACTGAGTCTTAGAGTAACAGTATCCGCGTCTGTAATGGAAATAAAATACAAGCATAAATACATTTTACAAATTTCTGTTCGTTCATTCGATAAAGTTAATGTAACAACCGCAAGTGCTAACATAAATAGCGCTATAAGAATTGTGATAGCATTTCATGGAAATAATTTTCTTACTTAATTTCTATGTCGGAAAACTTGAGGAAGATGATCGGGCGTTGAAGAAGGATAGGATGAAGATTGCCAAGATGAACATCGTATGTTACGTCATGTAATTTGTATTAACTATTAACTATGAATTCCTAGCAGCACATTAAGTCACACAAAGCACGCATACGCTGCGCATTATTGCGTACACTTGTATTAACAATATTCGTCTGTTAAACATCTAGCGCGGAGTGGCAGCATTAAATGTTTGAGTATGGCAAACTAAACAAACAAAATTAATCATCTCCATTCTTTCTTTTCGTTGATGTATAAACAAACTCGTAGCGTCTCGTGTCGTGCATTTTTGTATTATGTAGTAGGATAATCTTGAAACTGGCCCAAATCATAAATATACTGGTTAAAATTACAAAATTATGCACCTGAACTTCGGTGAATGTAAAAAAATTAGGTGTTGTAACCTAGCGATATCACGAATCTCCCATAAATTTTAAGTGCTTCATATATAAGAAAACTGTTTGCAAGAAATGAAATTTACTTTGGAAATTAAAAATTATTTAGAATAGAACCTTCAATTTCTACACAATAAACCACTTCTAGCGTGGCGTAACGACCTATTCCGGTATGCCGGCCATGCTTACGAGACTCAGATACCACGGAGTTAGATAGTCAGTCCTCAGTACGGATCCCGATGTGATCCGAACCTCGGTCCTGGCGCTTTGAAGACCGGCGCCGATGATATCGCATCGCCTGGGCCACCCTCTTTTAATGCCTCCATTATTAATTTGTTAAAAAAGTTACATTTGAAATAGTTGAGCTTTACACTGGTAAAAAAATAATCATAAAAATAGAAGTTACAAACGTAAATCTAGTTTACTACCATAGGATAAAAACACAAACGCCAAATGTAATGGAAAATATATTACAAAATAAAATTACAGCCTTCGAATCGCCTACAAAAAAATAAATAAATAATTAAAACCGCACAAGAACGAACACAAAAATAACGAATAACGAAGCTGCTTTAAAGACTGGCATAAGTTGGTAGAGATTTTTCGAAGGCTTCAATTGCATTTTGCAGAATCCCTTCATCGTGATCCGTGACAATGACAATGAGAAAAGGAATAATTTCTCAATGCAGTTTGTCATTATAATCATCATTTACATGCTTTATACAGTCTTTCGTTATCTTTGGAGCTTCTGCTCTTTATGTTTTCAGGACTCCAAAGACAGAATCGTGTTGTTAATTTTCGTATTTACGAAGGAAATACAATCTGCAGAGAAGAAAGAGGAGCACGACGAAAATGAGCAGTATGTTGCAACCTACAGTCACAGCGGTATCCAGAAGCCTGCAAAAGGCTTCATTTATTGCGCTACAGATTATAATAATCAGATAAGATCGCACGTATAACGAATGCATTCCACAATCAATGCTAAATGCAATTACACTATCAATCAAGGAAGGTTTTCACCTTTTGTTCAACTGTTGCAATGCAGAAGGCCAACTTCTTTGGAATAGTTAAAACACATATCTCTCACACATTTCAGACACTTTCACAATTCTTTCACAAAATCGAGATTTTACATCGTGAAATCAGAGTCTGTTTTCAACTGAGCGTGATTCCTCATATGAAATATTAACTATTAGAAGAGTTATTGATTTGCGAGAAATTATATTTCATGCCAATGATGATCAGGCACTAAAGCAAGTGGATAAATAAATACAACAATGTTACTCTCGCTTTGATTAATACCATGTCTTTGTAAGTCCTACTGAACTGTTCTACGTATTTTTTTGTAATTCATGCTTCATTTGTTTAGGCATCTCTTGTGGCAAGAAGTGTACCAAAGTGCTCGCGGTTGGACTGCACCAAATTTCCAGCAAAGTATTTCTCCCGTACGTAGGAATGACTATCTTGTTATCTTGAATAAAAATCAAAGAAGCCAGAAATGGCAGGCCTTGTAGTAAGATGAAGATAGTTCAATTGTTTAAAGTTATGTTATGGTATTGTTTTATCATTACGGGGGTCCATAGTGGTTATTTACTTTTTATGTGAATCCAATAAAAAAAAAACATTGTATTGTGTATTGTTAAAAGAAGAATATTTTGTATAAGAGGCTTTAAATAAAAAGGAAGTTATTAACAATTACGTCAGAATGAAGCCTGCCTTTTTGGAATTTTTTACGTGAACTATTCGCTAAATTTAAAAAATTGACGAAGAGTGCAAAATGTGTCGACATCGGTCCGAGGTGCTTGCTTTCCTCCGTTTGAACCGCATTTTCATCTCTCAGTCACATACAAAAATAAACTGGCTATGGCCATCATACACCCTATGGTTGAAACTCATTGTTAGAATTCATGTACGGCTTATAGTGTTGAATGCTCTAATACAGTTTTACTATTTACATTATCTTAATGTGACATAAGCAGTTAAGATTTATCTGCTAATGTTCAGCTAGTTCAGCACCAACATCGATACAGCAATCAACTGATCCGTAATGTACGCTGCATAATAGTATGATGATAGTTCAACTGATAAGGGACATGTTTAGAACTTGCTCCGATTTAGGGCCAATGAATTTGCTTACTCGTATTGTTTTCGTGATAAAGTATAAGTTTCAACATCATAAATGAATACAAGCAAACAATTCAAAGACCGGAAAACAGTAAATAAACAATATAGGAAGGCATCATTAGACAACATTTGTCTGTAACTCGTCAACTCAATGCTGCTAGTATTTTGTCAACCATCATTAATGGATGCCGTATAAACACGAACACTTTTCTCACGTATTGTCAATCAACGAAATGTAATCAGTTCAAATAAAAATGGATCACTTTTGCGTTGCAACGCGAAAGGACAAATAGCCGGTCATTGCTGCAACTGTTCATCAATCTTCTTATCAGTTTGAATGAAATTTTTTGTCACTTTAAAAGATATACACAATTCTAACCGGAGGAACATCTTCACGAAACACTGGTGCACAGTAACATGAGTAACAGTTGAGCTACATATCGGTACAGTGGGACTACAAAATGGTGAATGATCGCGCGGAACTCAATCGATTCGGTTGCTGTCAATAAGCACAAGATAACGTTAATTGTACTATAATCGTACATCATCATTCTACGAACGCCATATCTTCAAACAATTCTTACAAATTATTGCATAAAAATATTTGATTGTTTATAAATAATATGATTAGAAAGAAGAAAATAAAAAAGGGTATCGATCCAACATTACAAAAACAACACCACGTAAAAAAAAAAACACAATTTTTAAGAGCGAATACAATAATCTATTATGCTCATATAGTACGGTAACAAAGGCAAAACGAAATTCCAAATATCCAGGAAAAAATACTGCCAACACCTTTTCAGGAGAAAGCGATGAATTGATGAGTCCAGTAATTTACTGGCAAGTTGCTCTAGCTTGTATTTGTAAACAAATGATAGGATAATGGCAACTTGTAATAAAAACACTGCTGTAAAAACGTAATGATAGAACAACTCGAATGAGGGTGCAATAAATTGTTGTTTTGTTGTGCTGTTCGTAGCATATCCACACGCATACACACACTTGCCATCGATCGTGATTCATAAATTCATCTCACACAACTATTATAGACTCGTAAACCAATGCCGGCCTATAAACAAACCCACCCGTTTTCTCGCGGTTGCTCTTCCGTCGTCCATTGTGTATTGGACTGACAAAATTTTTAACAGTTATCATTTCTATCATCATATCGATAGGCACACACACACGATGGGTCATTTAGAGCAGATTTTGAAATCGAAATCGGAAGGAAAATGTATAACTTAGAACGATTTTATGTGCGAATACTGCTGATGTTTTATGCTTATTTTCTTGAACAGAAACATGAATTAAAACTCATTCCACAATATCCACGCACTAGCCACAATACGAACAAACACATTTTTACGTGTAAATTTTATCTACAATTAAACACATATTTCACACTTCAATCATTTTTTTCCAACACATACGGATTGGCCGGCCGTCCCTCCGTGAACACATTATTAATTCAGGCAACAATCTTTATATCAAATATGTAAAGCTGTGCTAGACCAAAATGCCGACGGTAAAACATACCCGAAGATGTCGGACACGAACACCATCAAACGCGAATGAAAAAATAATAATCTAAATATCGTTGTGTTTTAAACTTCACCAATTTCTGAATACATCACAAGAACTTTCAAATGCCGTCGGCATCACGCGTATCCACTTCACTGATTGCATTCACCAAAATCCCGTCGACAACCAGATTGTTTATACAATTTGTAAGCATTCCCTTTAATTTCACTTCATCGTTTTTACTATTTATAAATTTTGGTAATTTTTGATTTTGTTTTCACTACATTCTCACAACTGGCGACGATTCTTAAAATGATGCACAGTACGATACGTTTTCATCAATTAATTTTGATTAGCTCTCTACATTTTAAGCAATATACACCTGCTTCACACGCACACAATCAACTGTTAAATTTACTTAAAAATTGTAAAATCATTAGCTTTCAAATTACCCTAGGAATTAATAAATTGTACAGATAAATTAACAAAATTAAAATAACTTACGAAGAAATTTAAAAAGAACCAACAATTGCAGGTTGTAATTTGGGTAAAAAGTTAAGTAAATAACTTGGTTACACCATTTTGTCTCTGACAGTCTCTCACCGGCAGCCGCTTTAAAGCCTTTTGCCTTGTAATGTAAGTTGCATTGGTTCCGATTTTGGAATAACCCGGTAATATCGCATAATTACACGCTTTAGAGAATGGCTAAAATTCCAAAAATTAGAAAAACTTTCTCACATTTACAAATCATTGACAAAGGCACGCGCACCCGCCAGTGCATACTTCGCTATGGAATAATAACAATTCCCATCTTCGGCATGCCGGCACATCCTGGCACGCGTAATTGATGGCCGGACCATACATCAAAAAAAGGCGCAATCGTACGCGTGCTCGTACTCTCTGCTGTTCACAGAACTGTATCAAACGGGAACTGCGGGGGCTGAGCGATATGAATTAGAAGTGGAAATTTTAACCACCAAACAGACCACCGAATTAAAACGGTTCGCCAATAACTACGGCCGCTTGCGTTCTGTTTTACGGTAATTTTGGACGCCACTGTGTGTAATGATTGTGTGGATGAGTGAGAGTGGTTATTCACCTGTTTCACCTCAGATTAGTCGTCCATTGGTATAACTATACCTGCCATTTTCGTTATCCGTCCTGCTCCGTCGTCACCATTCATTTGCACACGAAGAGATCACGAAACATTTTCTGTTGATCTGTTTAGCGAAAATTGATTCCGCTGTAATTGCAATAACGAATTACTGTCCTATCAAAATTCATTCGTAGATATTGAAAATAGTTAAAAATTCTCCAGTTCCACAAATGTACTATCCCACTACTTTTCATTCCCATGCTTGTTATTGTTCATTCGTTTGGAGTAGTTGAATTTCTATGACAAAATTGGTTTAAATTAATAGGTAATAGATATGTAAATTGCTTCTTTTTATAAATCAAATTTAAACAACGAAGCTTAAGCAATCAATTGCACAGTGTTGTTTTGTTTTCAGGTCTAAAACTAATATTAAGATAGAAAAGCTTATTTAATGACAAATGCAGAAGTTACAAGTATTCACAATTTGTTTGGCTCCTGGCTGTACATAAAATGTGCTGTCCATGCAGGAATATGCTTTCAAAACAAAGCAAAAATAATTGTTTACAGAGTGGTACAAGAGGATTAGTGTTTATTGTTCCAATTCACCCTATTATTGGATTGGTTTAGTGTCAAGGAACATCACACTGTTGAATTTATTTGAATATACCGCCAAAGTTCAAGAATCTCCTACTCGGCCAGGTCAACTTAAAAATGATTATAAATCTATATATCTGTTTCATCACATTGAACGGGATTAGCCACAGGTAGGAAGTGAATCGTAACCCTCACAAACAGCACTGAGGCTGTATGAACTGCAACAAAATACGGTACTTTGACTTTTCGGATCAAAATCCTCGACTCTCGGGGTTATAATGTTTTCTTTTCTTGACATAGCACATGGAATGGATCTCTTAATACAATTTCTGACCTGCTTCCTGGATACTGACAAGAGGTTCAATGTCAACCAACATTTCCATGGAATGTAGCAATATTGAACCGAATAGATGAGACGAGCTTTGGCATTCCACTTTATTCGTACACGCATCCTTTAAAAATCTTCTGCCTTTTTCTAACCATTTGTGTACATGATGAAATATTTCAAATCTCCCCTCACCGTATGGCAACAAACAATGGCCGAGTAAAGTTTCTTTACGTTATCAAAATTACTGTACGTATTCTAGAAAATATACAAACAAAAACCAGAGATATGAAAAGACGACAGGTACATGGTTTAGGAGCTCTTTTCGCAGGGCAACACAGAACTGAAACATGGTTTTGTTTGCAGAACAAATTGGATTACTCTGTGTTTCTACTACCACCGGTTTATGCCACCTAGGGTGAAGGCAAAGTAGAAAGGGTACAACATACACCGGCATCTTTGCCATTAGCTTTACTGTATATACATACAAACATACAGATAGACCTTTGGAATAGAGAATCTCCGCCCTTTACCGCATCTTTCTGTCCCATGTTTCCAATCTTTGCTATCTGACTTCACAGGTTGTGGGATGGCTGTCGGTCGGTCGGTCGATCAGTGTAATTTCCCGGCCAGATAACTTTCTATTAACTCGTCCCACCTTTAATTTAGGTTTCGTTTTGTTCCATATCTTTCACCGACTGTTTCCCAAGTTTCTTGCTTTTATATGTTCGATTTTGTTTAGATAAATTTTACCGTCAGTATGCCACCAACTGCAAAAATCAATGATCTTATAACACATTTTATTAAAAACTAAAATAAAAAAAAACATGTAATAACTTATTTGTCTTTTTATCTAAGAAGTTAAGACGGTGGTAACAAAAAACAACAACATACTTCTGCATATATCCGCGTCAATGAACTTTGTTACCAGTTTCTTAAAACAACACACTCGCGACTAGAATAGAAAAAGGGTCTTATAAACATTATTATGAAAGCGCAGTGGTGTTTCGTCTATTGGTAAGGGATGTATTCTGAAACTCATTTGCCTAACTGCTACGTACAACAGCAGCTCCCAGCTTTTACCATAAGCAACAAGGCAAACGATGGTGTGCCAACAAATGTACAGCAAAGCAAACCTCTTCTTCGCTTCTCTGCTTGTGGGAAAACAAACGGTCCCCTCACTCTCTCCTCTTCTGACAAGGCTCGTCGCCGTATTCTGGGGCTTCTCTGCTTCTTGTTCTTCCATTTTCTTGTAATATTTCCATACTTTCGCCAAAACGTCCTTTCTTCCCTGCGCACTGTGGGGAAATGAGCAAAGCGACCGGAATAACATAAACAAATAAAATATGCTACTTTATGACATCGTACCGTTTTTGTCGATAAAATTGAGCATTTTATGAGTACCTTGCGATTTCTTGCCACCACTACCGTCCTGTTCGGCACTCGTGATATTCTTTGTAGATGGTGAAAGAGTATAATACTCACATACATACTTTTAAGCGCACGCAAACTCACACACACACCTTTAGGTCAATTCATAGTGCCATCATGGGACAAAACGATACAATACACCTCGGCATCAGTTTCAACCGCAATGAAAGCTAATATGCGTAGGGAAAGCATTTGCGTACAACCGGGGAGATTGTATGTTTACAGAAATATTTGAATTTTTGTATGTTGCCCACAGAACCCAACAACAGTAAGGGACATTCGTCTAAGTTTCCACTAATCAACATACATCATGTACTTCTAGGCACACACGTACTCTGAAGGATCGAAACCATATCCGTGTAACAAGTTGGAATGATAAATACACACCGAAAACTTCGAATATTTTCTCCACATATCGAATCCCGTCGAGTGAGGCACAAACACTAGATTTCTTCTCGTTTGACTGAGTTGTTCTTCTCGTTAAAAAAAAAACTTATTAAAACCACAACTAACGTTCCAAGAACCTTAGCGTTAACGTTTCGTATGGACACTAGCGAAAAGTGATTTAAAATTTACATTTGGAAAAAGAATATTGCTACTATTGTGCACAACAATAAACACGAGCAACAAATTAATGTCAGCTTTCCTCTTCATGCATTTGCAAATCAAATTCTATCCATAAGGTGCTTATACAACAGTTTGCAATTAGAGCGATTAGGATTTTCGTATTTCGTTGCCTGTTTGGGTTCAACGTAATATTTGGTGTAGTGCGTATCGTCAGACGAATTTGTTTAAACTTTAAACACTTTTTTAAAGCATTTTTCCTAACATTTAGTCCGTTCAGATTAGATTCAAACTCGCGGCTCGCGGCCTAGTTCGTCCGTTTCCACAAAAAAAAACCTTCGCTCGATTCAACATCTCACCAATATTCAAGGTAAATCAGATGCATTGCCAATGCGACTCTCCTACAGTCCTTAACGTACCGATGGACAAAGCAAAACAGAGAAGAAAAGAACCGAAGCAAAATGAGAAGAGTCAGAGATTATCGCCGTCTTTCAAATAAGCCTGTCGTCTGCCTGCTCTACATGGTTGCATACTGCTCGGTTTAGTCGGTTTTATTCTTTTTTCATGTTTTCTTCTCCATCTTTACTGCGCTACGTTCGGTCCCGGTTACAACTAGGAGCAGAACACAAAAAGGTACTTGGTTTTGTGCCAGAGCAGAGTAGTGTGGGATGACAGCTGAAACTTTTGTCTTTTCATTCCAAAATCGTAATTCCATTTAAACACACATGTACTCGACGCATATGTAGTCACCCACCCACCCGCATTACGGTATGAAAAGAGCGCAAGACAATTTTGCTGTCAGTTCGCATCCACAGGGCTCTGTGTACATGGTACACACACACACACACGCGCACGTTGTTCATCATGAACACACAATGTGATCATTCCTGCGAAACGTAAAGATCTTGCCTATACCATCCCGGTCAGCCGGCAATCCTTGTTCTGAGTTTGAAAGTGTTTTTTTTTTATTCGTTGAAACGGATTCCAGCATTTGCTGTATTATAGGCTGACAAACGGACAAAAAGAGGATACAGAACAACATGCTCAAGCACATTCACCATCTTACCAAGCTATTGCGTTATGGAGTTCCTAACTTGCATTGGAAGCTGCGATCTCCACATGGTTGCCTTTGCCCCTCTCTCGCAGCCATATTATATGCCTGAGCCAAGTTCAAAGATCAGGTTCGAATAAACCCGATTTCATCCGCTCGTTCCTCTTGTAATAATGCCACCTATTGCTCTGTGGCTACGATTTTCTGTTTCATCTTACTCCGACCGAAGTATGGTTTGACTCATTCTTCGCCAACGTTTTACAAGCAGAGACCAAGAAAGATTCCACCACCTTTTTGGCTGTCGCGAGTCGTTCTCTCCTTTTCCGACTAATCCACACATTCGTCACACCATTTTGCGGTTCAAAATTCAATGCTTTGCATGATATGCTTAACATTCGTATAAATGTTTTGTATTTAAAAAAAGGTATCTACAATCGATAGCGTTCTGCGAATAAATTCATTCGTGCTAGCATTCTTAAGCTTTATGCGATCTTCAAAACACGATCGAATTATCCACAGTCTCCATTGCGAATTATCTTTCTAACAAGTTGATATGCTATGTTTAATGAAATCAATATCAACCAAACATCTTATTAAAGTACTCCCATTTTTTCTAAAAATATATCTTAACATAGTTAACGTAACATTTAGGTGTTCAAGTTTCTTCTACAATACTTTCCACTGCTCTTATTAACAGTTCCCCAACTCAAATATTCACCGATACTTTTGAATGTTTCGTAACAATGCATTGCGTTATCTTTTTCAACATTTGTTCGACGCAAAGTGCCAAACGTTTCAAATAAAAAAAATACTGAGGATCACTGATCCACGAATTAACATTGCTCACAAATAGAATTAACAGAATATTCGTAAAAGGACCGTTTTTCTTTTTAATTCCACTGTTGACTGTGTATCGATATGTATGCCTGCACATACTTGTTGTGTGAAGAAACAGACATTTCCAAACAAAATAGGAAAAATGTTTCCCGTGATTCGGGGTTGAGAAATCGCGCCGACCAAAAAACCGACGACGGTATTTTTTTTTTTTTTTTTCATGTGGGTCCGACCAACTGCTGAGACGCTGCTTTTTTGTGTTTCTTCTGTTGGGATGGATACATTTCCAAACTTTTATTCTATTTTGCCTTCTTGAAGAGTATGTTTATGCTCGGCTTCGCTCCTAAAACTGGTTCATATCATGTCTCTTGAATGGTGTATCTTTGAACAAACCTCAGCGTTCTGGTTCACAAGACACGCACACACATATATATATATATTTATATACAGACATGCCACCTACAAAAGTAGTTCTCATCCCCCCTGCTGAAGGTTTAATGTCGCCTACCATAGAACCAACTCGAAGAAAGTGAATCTCCTACGGTAGTGCCTAGTGCGCGGGCGCGCTCTTCATCATCTCCTTTTTTTGCTTTGCTCGAGAATGACAACGAGGAAACGAAGCAAAATGGAAAATATTTATAAACCTCTTTTCCTATTTCCATGCGCCATCTACGCATCCTCAAATCGACTCTATCTACATATTCAACCTTCCACCCATATCATAAACTGGCATGACAGGCGTAAAAAGGCATCGGGCTGTACAATGGAAGGAAACGAGAAACCACCACATGTACTGACGGCCATTGACTGTGTTTGGAACAATATCTGCTAGACCAGTAGACAGGAAGGCATGACAATTTCCTATTGCTTCACTTGGATGCTATTTTCAAGTCGGTCAAATTCAAACTTCAATTTTAATTTACTTTTGCGAAATTATCACCAATATCGTCGTGATTCAAAAATGTCTGCACTGCTACCTACAAACAGCGAACAGTTGTGCTTATTCATGAAGCACGGCTAGGCTGTACTGAAAAGTAATGTTATATAGTCAAGAGAGAACTGTTGTTGTAACTTACCACTGGAACTCGATAGACAACGCCAAATGTGCTCCTTTCCTTATACACAAGATTGTAATAGTATCCTTAAAGTCTCAGCATTCGTAATCAACAACAGCACCGCAGCAGTTGTGCACAAGTGCCAGAATAAAATGCTGAATCCTTTTTGTATTCACTACAAACAACATACACTTTCCAGCATGTAGATCGTCGTTGCGAATGTAATGCACTAATTATTTTTCTCTTCCAAACTGTAATTATACAAACAATGCGTTGGATTACTGGAATAGAACAATTTCACAATACGCAGAACAAAACCACAAACAATTGAACTTGCTACATCCGTTGTGATGTTCAATGAACAATTACTCAGCCGAATACACTGGGGACAAGAGGCCTTTTCACGGTTTAGAGAAAGGAAATTTATCTCGCCCAATGTAAATTGTAGTTTAAGCTTCTGATTATAAGCAATTCGGCCATGGTCGAACTTTATTAATAAAAAAAGCAAAAATCCCGACGGCAGAAATTAGCGTGGTCGTTCAAATCAATCAATATCTTCAATAATTGTAGGATTTGTTAATGAATACATTTAGCAACATTTTGTTTAAAAAAAACTAAATACAAAAAAATTGCCGATTACAAAAAGAGAAACAAATAAACACAAATACAACACAGGTTCTATGGGCAACCGAATGTTTCCATAGCAACGTTTAACAAGATTGATGTACGCTTCTATTTATGCTGGCA
>KI422832.1:27299-49834 GCA_000473375.1 Anopheles culicifacies
AAACCACAAACAATTGAACTTGCTACATCCGTTGTGATGTTCAATGAACAATTACTCAGCCGAATACACTGGGGACAAGAGGCCTTTTCACGGTTTAGAGAAAGGAAATTTATCTCGCCCAATGTAAATTGTAGTTTAAGCTTCTAATTATAAGCAATTCGGCCATGGTCGAACTTTATTAATAAAAAAAGCAAAAATCCCGACGGCAGAAATTAGCGTGGTCGTTCAAATCAATCAATATCTTCAATAATTGTAGGATTTGTTAATGAATACATTTAGCAACATTTTGTTTAAAAAAAACTAAATACAAAAAAATTGCCGATTACAAAAAGAGAAACAAATAAACACAAATACAACACAGGTTCTATGGGCAACCGAATGTTTCCATAGCAACGTTTAACAAGATTGATGTACGCTTCTATTTATGCTGGCAATCGATGAAAGTTGCAGTCAGCATAAAAGCATATTCCATAAGCACAATCATCATTGTTCGACAGCATTTTGTTTACATCCAAGTGTTATTTTGTGTCTCCTTGATAAAAGATGTTTGCATCCATTCGATCAAAATAAGATACTATCGATTTTTCCGCTTCAACTTGTACACTGTTTCAACTGTATTGCGGTATATGCTGCTACTCTTCTACACTACCGAAATACGGATCTTGCGTCGAACTAAACTGTATGTAGCTGAACTGGGCAAAACTTCATTTGCGGCATATGAGGTATTTTTATTTATTTTTTCCTTCTTTTGCAGGAAAACACAGTGCACATTTTTCAAATCTGTGTAAAATTCTTTAAATGATTTAACCACATTTCATAAAGCACGATATCCAATTAAAACGCAAAGGAACTTGCGGGCGACAGAATACACTCGGTGTAACAACACAGTATCGGTTTTTACACGCGCGCACACTTGTTTCCTTTTAACGCGTTTTCGCTGCGCTTTTGATGAATCTGCAGGATTCCCTGAGGTTTTTCGTCGCATTGGTTATGTCGTGATTTATCATGTATACGTGTTTCGCGCTTTTAAACAACTTTATTTAAAAAAAAACCTCATTACCAACTCATACCGGGTCACAGATCTTTTTAACAGTGCACCTTGTATCTTCAGCCCGTATTTACTAATATCGTCACAGTTCTTCGAAAGCCTTCAGAACATCACTTTTTTCTTGTGCTGCTCTTGCCTTCTCGGTTACCCGTTCGGTGTATATGACAAGGTACCCAAGCGTTTGCTCTTTCACTTCATAATTTAACGCATACTCTTACTTGTACGTTTTGTGTGTTGTGTTGGATAGGTTAAAGATGGCGTCGTTTTTCTTGTACTCTGCCTTGTACAACCAACGCCTATACCAAACGCGACTATTTAGCTTGTTCTACAGATTATAGCGTATCTATTTAACGATAGAAACATACTTATTCACCGGTTTCACTACACTGCATTGCTTAAACCGAATTTTACACGCAAATGGACATCAATATCATTTCAACTATCGAACAACATGACTGAACACACCGAAGCTTACCAACGAAATACCTCCTGGCACAACTACTCTGTCAACCAATGTTGTCTATAAACGCATATCGCGTGTTGGCTTGGCTGTAGAATGTGTGCGTGGCTGTATGGGTGTTTCCAGAGCTGGTTGTTTCATGGATTATTCGAATCTTTTCTGATTGTACATACACACACCAAATCATTACATTGCGATGAAATATATCCGCCTAGAGGTTGACTAAATGCATGACTTTTTAGAATAAAATTACCAAACAAAAGAAAGAGAAATAAAATTACGAAACGATACAAAACTTAGTTTGCCGTACATTCAGGGTAGGGTTCCGCGATTAAATTAACTACTATAAATACAACTATAAATGAGAAGAACAGAAAAGAACATATAACATTTGCAAAAATATGATCGTTTTACAAAATTTAACTAACCTATGAAATAAACAACGATTGGCCTGCAGACAATCGGTGAACCATTTCTATTTTACTTTGACAGCACGGAAGAAAACATCGCCAATTTCCATTGCTTGATTTTATTTCAATTCTGGTTCATCTGGAGATGTTGTCTTTATTAATCTTGGGATTGATCTCCGGATGGTATGCGTGTAGACATACCTACATTTTGCACAACGGTATAATTAGTGAGTGCAGAATTTTGAATTTCATTTAACAATATGAAACGAGTTTATTTGCAATGTGTGAAATTTGAAAAATAGATCCATACTCTTCTACCTTTCCAGCTGGCGATTCGACACAGATGTAATGTACCAAAATACAACAAAAACGACACATTTGGTAATCATAATTGTAGATGTTTTATTTATTCAACAATTATGCATTTAAACATAAAAAGGTTTAAGAAGAATCACACAAATTACTGCAAAACAGAACAAATGTTAAGTAGAAAGAACATAAGCTGAAAAAGTTATTAGCTTTAGACAACAAGTCACCTATTAGATTTTGATAATCTGCACATGCTCTTAATTTGAGCTGGTTTACCATACCATTCATTCGACATGTCTTCTCTCTACTGTCGAAAGTAATTTTTGAGAATTGCGTTTCCCTCACATCATCAGACCTAAAGCGAAATACATGTTTTCTATTCAAGAAATTAGCAAAAAGCCGTATTTTTGTAGTCATCCTCGCTCGTTCCCTCAGATACGCTAGAACGTGTAGAATGACAACGATAAATACAACATTATTACATACTTATATTCCTTACGAGTATTCCTTAAAAAACGCATTGTTTCAAACACCAACAAAATCTGGTCGTTCCATTCCATTTGAGGTAGTCAAAGACACTGCCTGTTTAACATAGTTTGTTCTATTTATTTTGTATTATACTCTTGCAAGTGCAACAATGGCGCGATACTGATACTGCTAAATTGTTCAGCATCAAATGGTGACATTAAGAAAGGTAGAACCAGTTTTTATTGAAATGAAGAAAGAATAAACATATTCATAGTGTTGCATTGTGAATGAGGTATTAAAGTTATGAAGATGAGAAACGGAAGTTTCATGAGGTAATCGATTAGCTGTGAATGGTTAAAATTAAAGTCGTAAAGTCGATTCTATAGTAACTGCTTCTTCCAGTGCTTCAGGACAATAGGTTGCAAACATTGCTAAAGAATAGAGGCAATATGCGGTTATGAGAAAAGTGCTGTTGATTGGAAGTTAGATCTTTCAATGAAATGTGAACCCGTTTTGTTGTTTCGCTTGTTTCAAGGTTTTGTGTCACATTTTCACTGTACTCATAAAAGTTCGAAGTGAAAAGTGAGTAAATTAAGAAATTAATCTACTTCGCATTGTAACATTTTGGTTACTTGTTTTCTTCTTACAGATATCCACCTGACAACAAAACAAAAAATCGTTAATGGTATATTTGCAAGTTATAGGGTACAGAGACCACATGAACATTGCAAAGGTAGCAAAATGTTTCAAAAGTGTACAATAGTTTTTGTTTTGTTTTGGAAAATTAACTACTTCAATGTTGTTGAAGTTTTTACCCTAGAAATGATAAAATTGCAATTGATAAAGTAAAATAATAAAACAAGTTACTAAATTAACCTGTTAACGATGTCTTCGATCACGCTGATAATCGCGCTCACGGCTTCTTGATCTTCGATCACGCGTTCTATCTTTTCGATCGCGGTCGCGATCCCGCGATCTGTCATGATCACGATCGCGATCCCTTTCTCTATGCCGGTCTTTTTCTCGTTCACGTTCTCTATGTCTATCTCTGTCCCATTCACGATCGTAATCCTTCGCCCGATAATCTTTCCGATTACGATCATGCCTTTCGTCGTCATACCTTCCGTAACGGGACGAACGTGCGTCGCGGTCACAATGGTCAAACATATCCCGCTTGACAGGTTTTTCTTTAAACGACTGTACAGCTACACCTCGTTCGTAACGTGCAGACTCACGTTCTTCGGTAAAAGTGGCTGGTCCGGAACCTCTTGCATTGCTTGATGGTCCTGATGGTCCCCCACGCGCTTGTTTGCCGCCCGCAGCGGTTCCACCACGATCAGGTTGCGTATCAGCGAATGAAACGCCATTTTCTCTAGCATATTGGTCCAGCTTTGAATCGATTTGCTTTTGGATCGGTACCGGTATACGGGGGAATAGAGTTGAAAACCAGTCAAGTTTTGTCAACCATTGTCGTATCATCTGACCGATAGTCATTATCTTCAGAAATATTGAAACAGTTGGTCAGTAAATGCATTTCTATGTTGGATTTTTTTCATTGAACAAGTTTACACATACCTGTCCTCCGCCAGCTTTGACGTCGATTTCCTCTTCATCTACCAGGTACGGCTCATACCAATCGAACAGGTCACCCGGAGGCTGCGTATATCGTAAATACATAAAGCCTGCAATGTCGAAAAAGATTAGCTTTTGAGAAACTTTTAAATATTCCGTTTCCGGGAAAATTTGCGTAGATAAGGATGACGGTCTATGATGTCTTTTGTGTAAGATAGGTATTTAACAATCAATTTACATAACTATCATATCTCACCTAGTGCACGGATGTAGGGAGAATCGCCGTGTGTAAGCAGTCCGTTGACTTGTTTTCTAGTTAATCGTAATGTGTACAGTTTATAAAGTAAACAAAATGCCGTTGAAACTATTCCACCTGCCCCTACACCTCGTACCTGTGAAACGAGATTGTTTAATTGCACATTCAGTGGAAAAAGCCTTTAACTGGATCTAAACTTACTCCACCGCACATTCCTGTCTGGCCCGCAGTTTTCCGAGAGCCCCGTTCCCATGGTTCCAAGTGTTTTACTTGATAGTATATTTCGTCTACAACTTCGTGGTAAGTCTTCAGTTTGAACAAGGACACTGCGAATAAATTGAACAAAAAGTTAAAAAAAACTCGATCCAATGACTCGAGTTATGTAATCTGTATAGATACCTTTGAAATAACTCGATCCCTGAATATTAGCTAGAATCAATGGATTCAAATTCATCGACGTTTCATTCCCCCAAAGTGGTAGAGCATTATTTTGCTTTGCTGACTTTTTAGGAGCACTCGCCTGATTCGATGGTTGTGTGCTCTGTTGATGATGTTGAGCCTGCTGTAGCTCCGGTTGATAATACTGCTGCTGATCATGATCATCTACAAGAACACAGATAGGATTACATTTGATCATGCATCATAAGTATGCGGTATCTATTTCGACCGCAAAACGCTAGGTGCTATTATGTACTCACCGTTGTCTAATTCCATGCTGCAGGAGACACGTTCTTCGGTAAATACAGCTCACATATGACGGTAATGAGACAGTGTGAATATAGTTTCTAGAATTGGAAGTAAAATAGTTAGTTTCTAGGCACGCTACAGGTAAACAAAAAGGCACATCTTGCTTGTGTCTGGTGCCGTGCAACCAGATGAGCCCAATTTTGTACAATTCCGAAACATGGCTATTTAAAAAGATTGCAGAAGCTGCAACAAAGTGTATCTTACCTCAAATAAACAACTTAAAACTTGTAAAACTGAATTTCGTACATACAAATCGTGTAAATATTAATTACTACAGCCAAATTGTGCGGCTCCAGCTAAACAAACTCGAGACAAGCTCTTTTTTATTTCATCATTCTGACAGCAGCTGTCGGTAATTTGACATCCCAAGATATGTACAGAAAGATGGCGTGAGATGTGTTTCCGAATAGAGCATACTGGTCGATGGTGCGTATATTGCTAGTCATAATTTATTGTCTTTTTAGTGGAACGCCAATGGATGATCTTATGCTTATTAGACTTTGTTTCAGACGGATATGAGGATAGCAGAATAATATTATAGCGTTTTTTTCCTTATAAAAGTGGGAGGATCAATACGGTATGGCCGTTTTTCATGAATAACAAAATAAAATTAAATTAAGATGAGAGGGGAAAAAAGAAATTTTTAGGTGCTTACACATAGGCAGGTTTTGATCGTAAACTAGACAAAACGAGAAAGCAAGATTGTTTTTTTAGAATTGGTTTTTTTGTTTTGTTAGGCCGCATCCACACTGCACGAGTTTACCGCGGTGCGCGTAAAACGCGCTTGGTTTATGCCAGTTTTGTACCAGTTCAACTGTCAAAGCTGCCGCCCCAAAAACGTGCTTGCTATCGCAGCGATTTGCTGAAGTGCGGCAACTCTGCGTTTACGCGCTAGCGCGATCATGACATTTCGTCAATGTTTACACTTTTTGTGTTGTTTTATGGTCGGAGGATGTTCTGTGTGTGTTTGGTGGATTGTTTTTAAATAAATTTGTCGAAAAAACAAAATAAATCGATCGATTTATCGAGTTTTATGTTGCATATAAACACTGCGTACGCAGATAGGTCTACACATTAGGCGCGTTTTACGCGCCTGTTTGTCAGAGGTGTATACCACAATTGATAGCTGAAGGGCAGGCGCGTTTTACGCGCCCGCGGTAAACGCGCGTAATGTGGAGTCAGCCTAAAATATTAGAAATTATTTTTGTTATGATTAATATAAGCTTTATATAAGAATATTTATATAAGAATATATATATATATAAGAAGCTTTATATAGAATAAGAAATTTTGTGAAAGAACGGGTTGAAAACATGTTTCGTGAAGAACATTTGCGTTGTGTGTAGCGTATGCTTGATTGGATTTGCAACAGCTATGACCAAGATGTATACATAGAGCTGCTTGACAATTTGTATTGCGCACGTTTCTGTCTCTATCCATCTTGGTCGTTGAAAAGATTTTTTGACAGGTTTGCATACAAATTCCAACCTAATTGTTATCTGGGTAAAGCAACAAACTGTAGTGAAAAAGCCTGAAACAAGAACGAAAATAAACTCCAATATTAAATGAATTAGCTGGCAAAACGAGCTAAATTATTGCCAAAGTGTAGTGCATTTTGTTCTATTGTAGCTGCAGTCATCATCAGTCTTGAGAGAATTATTATATATCCCGCAGCGAGCAAGATTTGCTACAGTAATTCTACCGGAGTGAAATTTGCCAAGAGAAAAAGGCAAGAAGAAGCGGATGTAGGCAACGAAATCCAAAAATTACAAGAAAAGAAAGCTAAATTTGTACTCTTTGCTGAAGATACAGATACGGCGCAAGGTGCTGTTATTGGGAAAACTTTATCTTGAGCAGAATTAGCTTAACCAAGTGAACGAAACAGAACCGCTAAGGAAAACTACCGCTAACTTCTCTTTGTTGCTCGGAACGATCGGAAAGTAATTCGATGTCTTCAGCCGAGGCAGAAGACACGGACGATGAGCTCGATCCGTACCTGCAGTTGGAGGAAGACTTGCGGAATATAAAATCCGTGATCCATGTAACACGCGAAAACATCGATGCGTTAAATGCGAAATTTGCCGACTTCCAACAGCCGCCGGCGCTGTACCTGGAGGAGTACCAGGAACTTACTTCGAAACTACATGATCTTGAAATTAAGGAACAGGATCTGATCGAGAAGAAAATACAGTTACAAAATGAGCAGTTAAGCGAGCCTAGCGAACCGCCTGATCCGGAGGAACGTGTAGAGGTAAGAAAACTTGTGTGTGTGTGTTTTTTTTTCGTAAGTGTCTTTAATTTTATTACATTGTTTTCAGACCGAAAGCATGTGCGGTACACTGAGCCGGCAGTCCAAGATGCTGCTTCGAGCCTTCTTACCGAATCAGCAGCGCACATCCGTGCAGGTTATTCCAGGTATGCGACTAAAGGACGCTTTAGCTAAGGCATTGAAGCGTCGAAATCTGACTTGCGAGTTCTGTGAGGTAACGGCCGGCAACAATGACTATCCGATTCCGTGGGAAACCGACGTAAGCGCGCTGAACTGCGATGAAGTGTTTGTTCGGATTCTGGATATCGGCTTCCCAACGTATATTTCACATCAGTTTATTCGGAAAACGTTTTTTTCGCTTGCGTTTTGCGAGTGCTGTCGTCGGCTGCTGTTCACCGGTTTCTACTGCAACCAGTGTAACTATCGATTCCACCAGCGATGCGTCGACAAAGTGCCACCGATATGTAGCAAACGACACATGGACAGCACATTTTATCATGTGCTTCTGGCAAATCCTGAGAGCACGGCTGGCATAATCAATCCGGGGGCTGGTGGGTATAGTACTAGTTTGCGACATCCGCGTTCACTCAATCAGCACGATCGTTCCAACTCGGCCCCGAATGTATGCATCAATAATGTGATAAAGCCATTCTTTGGTGGTGAAAATCGACCCGTGATCAGCAATCGACCGCTACAGGTACATTTAAGTTTCTCGCTTTTCTTCTGAGAAGTCGTCCGGTGGTTGTTCGCAGTGTTGAAGAGTGACAAGAAAGTAATATTTTTTTTTGTCCTTTTAGGCCCAGGCAAATCAAGAGCATTCACATTCCACACAGGCATCGCCGACAAATACGTTGAACCACAGCAAAAGACCGCGGGCCCGATCGGCAGATGAAAGCAATAAGAATCTGCTGTCACCAAGAGATTCCAAACAATCAGATGAAAATTGGGTAAGTAGCACCGAGTGGTTTTTGCGTGTCAAATGATTCACTAACATATGAGCTTGTCCTTTGGACACATTGTTTCTCACAGAACATTCAGGCGGAGGAAATTTTAATAGGACAACGAATTGGTTCCGGCTCGTTTGGTACAGTTTACAAAGCGCATTGGCATGGACCGGTGGCAGTAAAAACGCTGAACGTGAAAACTCCCAGCCCGGCACAGTTGCAAGCATTCAAGAATGAGGTTGCAATGCTGAAGAAAACGCGCCACTGCAACATTCTGTTGTTTATGGGTTGTGTAAGTAAGCCATCGTTAGCGATTGTGACGCAATGGTGCGAAGGTAGCAGCTTGTACAAACATATTCACGTTAACGAGACCAAGTTCAAGCTGAACACGCTGATCGATATCGCGCGTCAGGCAGCTCAAGGCATGGATTATCTGCACGCGAAGAACATTATACACCGGGATTTGAAGTCGAACAACATTTTCTTGCACGATGATTTCTCGGTGAAAATTGGTGATTTCGGGCTGGCAACGGCGAAAGTGCGGTGGTCCGGTTCACAACAGTCCAATCAGCCGACCGGCAGCATTCTTTGGATGGCCCCGGAAGTAATTCGCATGAAGGAACAGAACCCATACTCGTTCCAGAGCGACGTATATGCGTTCGGTATCGTGCTGTATGAAATGTTGACCGAGCAGCTGCCGTACAATCACATCAATAACAAGGACCAGATATTGTTCATGGTAGGCTGTGGTAAGCTACGGCCAGACTCAACAAAGGTGCGTAGCGACTGTCCGCAGGCTTTGAAGCGATGCGTTGAAGATTGCATCAAGTTCAATCGCGATGAACGGCCACTCTTTCGACTGTTGCTAAACATGCTGGAAAATATGTTACGAACTATGCCCAAATTCCACCGCAGCGCAAGCGAACCAAACTTCACCCAGACACAATTACAAAACGATGATTTTCTGTATATGTGTTCGAGTCCCAAAACGCCTGTGAATTTCCACAACTTTCAGTTTTACAATGGCGCAGGAAATTATTGAAACGCTGAATGCTTATTCAATCCATTCACAGTACTGGATCTGGTGGCGCTTTACTTTCCTCAAATGGGGAATGAGTATTGAAATGCAGTCACAAAAATTAAACGGACTACTCATAAATTCATCAACTGCGCTTGTAAATAAGTTATTTGCAGTTTGGTTATTTAAATTGGTTTGGATCAAATCTCGATGGATCGGAATATGGCTGCTAGTAGTAAAAATGCTACTAGAGTTTTTCGTTCTCGAAGTATCGAAAAAATGATAAATTTACTGCCCGCTTACTCTCATGAAAGTTTTATGTCACGTTTATTGTTATTGGATTAATTTAATTAGCTTTCATTCAAGAATGGACGATAATTTTTAAATTCTTGCAGAATAGTGAATAAAATATGAACCTAAAATTGTTCATATGGTTCAGAGAACAGGACTTCTGATGTTTCTGTTAGTAATTTATCCCTATTTATCCTACAATTCCTGTGATTACCATGAATTGTGCCACCCATGTGTGTGTGTGTGTGTGTTTGTGCGTGAATTGGGTGCTTCTTGATCGACTCTGATTAATATTGTTTAATTACAACCTAAGCAATACACAGTACAACCATTAGCTTTATGTTATAAAACGTTGGCGATTCTTTTACTATTTTAAGCCAGCACAGAATATCCAACAGCATTAGCTACAAAAGGGAGAAGAACTTGGAATATAATGATTGTTTTGACTGTACTTCGAGGAATTTACATAGGCTAATTATGTTTTAATACAACATTGAACCTATTATGCTGTGACTTAAGTTAGTTAAATGTGTAAAGCTTGCTTTAAGTTTTCCATAACCAGTACTGTACTGGTAGCATCGATTGTCTTTAACTGTTCAAATAATTATCTTTTTTTCGTTTGCCAACCAACCTGGTTTAAATAATCATTCAGTATTTAACTATAGGCTTTGAAAATCATCGCATCAATAACGACAGTTCTAAGCAAAGTAACTGAATTGGGAAACAGCAAATTTGTCAAAAAATGGTTGGAAAATGTACTACTGATGCTAGTCGGAAAATGTCGCATGAAACTAGAAGAGGGATGAACAGCCATAAGCAACAAGCATATAAGTTAGGACAACCATGTACATGTACATAAAGTTAAATCTAGTACGCAACATCCGCTGATAATGGCTAATTGATAACGGTTAATGGAACTGATGATTCCCGCGTCACGTTAGTTAAGCTGGAAAGATGTGAATGCGATCGGTGGCAGAACGATGAGATGCGATATTAATCTACCCGGTTTGTAAAGATAGCAAGATGTTGGGCACATACAGGCAGATAAAATGGGGAAAAGATATACTAGAGAGGTAGTGGTATGCAGAATGACATAAAACTTGATATCCAAAGTAGTAGTACATACGAGACATATGGAATCATAAACCCATAACTGGTAATATTACACTAGGCTAAAAATGCAATGGAAAGATAAGCGATTGAATGGGAAATGAAGTAATTAGCGAGCGACAGTAAATAGCAAATGCGAAAACAAAAAGTTATTGTAAATGAAACAAAACTTAACACACATCAATCGTAGTACTACTGTTGGCAATGAAGTGGTTAATATTCTCGTCAGTGCTCACATCTTAATGCATCCTGCAGTGAATGCGCAGCAGCATGGTAAAGCCCTGCAGTCCGTATGTGACAGCGAAGGAATGCGTTGAAGAACCTTGTATGTTTGTGTCTGAGGCTTACAGTGGGAATTATGTTACGGAATTTGAAACATGTTCGTTGCAAGCGTAAACGTACTACCGACGCGGTAGAATAGAGGCTGCCGTCTCCTCTATTTGTTGCTGTTTTAAGTATATTAAACGACCTTTAGATGAACGAGGTGAATCTTACCATTGCCGCAGAAGAAAAAACATGATAATTGCAGAGTGCAAATAGGGCGACGATTGCAAAGCAAAAGTTTAGGGTGAAACTAAAACTAGCAAGTGTTACATTTTTCTTTCCTCTCAAACCGATATATACAGAACGAGTATATGAAAGAGAAATAAAGTAAACAAAAAATTACAGCAAAATGAAGATATCAGCTGTTGTGTGTTGTATATATATATAGTACCAATATATTAGATCATTGTTGGTGTTGTTCCTTGTTTCTATCTCTTTTCCCCTTATGTGTTTCTTTCAGCTGTTAACTAGAGCATGATGGCGATTTAATGCAAAACTCATGCACAAATATACAACTCATATTGACGTCAAACGTCTTTCGTACAAGATTGGGCGGGTTTTCTCCGACGTACGGCTCGACGTCTTACTAGTCGGTTTGTGCACTGGTTCGACGACGTAGTCCTTTCGGGCGTTTTGATTTCGCGCTCATTGTAGTGTTCGCTTTCGGATGTAAAAATGTCCCAAACCTCCTGCCACTGTGTTGCTGCCGTCACATGAACAGGTGTTCCGATAAGTAGATCGCTCGATAAATCATTCGCGGGATCATCAGCCGGTCGGTAGCTGGGTGATGCTAGTTCGGATGGTTCGCGTATGTGAAGGCTAGAGAGTCGACGTCGCCGCTGCCTTCGTTGGGCAGCTGTTCTACGGCAACCAGCACCACACCGTGGAGATGTCCTACGTGACGCACTGCCACCAATGGGTTGTCTCAACATTTTTAGAGGAGACGAATGATTTTTTACTAGGAAGTAGCGAAAGGAAGACGCCGTATTGTTGAGATTTGTGCTAGAAAGCACACTCGGTGAAGTGTTTGCCGTCATCGTTGTCGAGTCTGCAAATTTTGAACCAATTCGATCGTACGGTGAATTGGTGTCTTCATAGGAAACCTTTGCTCCGCTCGGGAGTATGTTATTGTTATTTTCAAATTCTAGTTTTTGTTCAGGATAGCGGGTATCTATGCTCCATCCCCACTGACGATCGTTATGCGTTTGCCATTCATCGCACATAGCTTGTGGTGCACGCGTAACTACCCACTTCAGCATAGTGTTCTGAAAGTAGAAGATAAATAGTATATTAGTAATTTTCAACATATGTAGCATATATTTATGCATCAGTCTAATCTAAGCAAATTACAATTAAACGAAATTTATTGTTTTTATTTATTTATTTGTTAGTTAATTATCTGCTTAGCCTTCACGATACCATATAGGTTAGCAGAAGAGAACCCTAATTCAAAGACATTACAAACGGTGGGCATGAGCAACATATATCTAGCACCTGATCACGAAAATCAATGAATGTCCGAGGTAGATTTGCATTTAATAATTTAAATCATTCAGATAGGCTATGTTCTAGACCTGGGCTTGGACTAATTAATAGCCATCCAACAAAACATATATTGCTCGTTAAGTAACACAAATAAATAGTAGCAAGCAGCATTGAAGAAACAACTGAACAGCCCAGACATAAAAGGCAGAAGTGAATGTAGCTGGTAGGCCCAAAGTCTCTATAAAACAAACAACAACCACACAGGACAATTGTACCAATGCAATACACTTATCAAGTGCCAGGTTGAATGGAGTTCAACTGAACGCTACACAAAGATTAACGATGGGCCCATCTTTAGAATACGATCAACCAATAAGGTAAGAACGAATTCAGGTCACTTGGGGTACAAGCCTTTCGCTTTTCGTGTATAGAATATATTACGCTAGAAATGAACTATTGTTCCATTCATTAAAGAAAGTAATCTGTTCTATTTCTAAAAACACTTTAAAGCATGTGTACCATGGGTAAATTTTGATCCAGCAAAGATCCTGTTTGCTAATTGGGTTCATCCGATTGCCGCTTTATTGTACCATCTTGGCGGCTAGAACTATTAATTAAAATCCCATGCGTGCAATTTTCCGGGGGATCGGCAAGATTTGTAGATGCGATTATGAGTAAAGAAAGAAGCGGGTCGTAATTTCCGTACAAAAAGGAAACATTTTTAGCCCATTCCGTTACGCTTCACTTAACGTTTCCCTTTCGTACCTAAAATTGGAAAAAAAAGCAATGAAAAAGATTGCATTGGAGCTTAATGCCCTCACCTGCGGCATCAAGGTTGAGATCACTGTTGGACAACCCTTTTTTTCTCTCTCGATTGCAAATGCAATCGAGGCAGACGAAGATAATACGTTTGCAGTACGGTACGGCGAAGATCACATCCGAACCATTTTGTGCAGCTTTATCCCTTTTTTCGTGTCTCAAACCCATCCGACTATCTATGCTATTCCATATGCATGAACAAATTGGGTTAAGAACGGATCGTTTCGAATCAATACAAGCAAGGGTGCAGAGGTTTTACCGTCAAATGGTGCTGGACAAAAAAGAAACGATAAAATTTTCTTTGAGATTCATCGGCGACGATTCTACATATACCTTTGGTAAATTTAGACGAGTGCGAGTGATCGAAATTTCAATTATGCATAGCTTTCTAGTACCTTTCTAGAACTTTATGAAACGATTTGACTGATCTTGATCTTCGAAAATATACAACTTCTATTAGACGCCGTCAGTTACACTAATGACTAACATATGCCGTCAATCATTCGGCGAATAATCATATCTCAGGCCACACGTGTCTATAGCAAATTGTATCATGTACTCCTCCCATCCACCCCAACTTTCCCTTCACATTCAACCCTCTTTTCACATTTTCACCCCTTCAAGCTACCGTGACCCGTTACATTTTTGGCAAACATTTTTGGTGTTAGTCATCCGGCCGGCATTCGGTTACTGGCCAGTTGGGCTCGCAGAAGCCAAATGTTAAACTTGAACCAGATAATTTGCATACAGGTGCCAAATAATAAATTACAAACGTGCAATCCATCGACTAGGGACGGGAGGAACGTAAAGGTCCACGCTTATGGACATGCGTAAAACAAAGCATGAAACGCGAGGGTCCATATTGTATGTACCATATGGTAACGTGAACGATATTGCAGATTTTTTTGCGGAAATGAACTGAACCAAAACAGTGCTAACTTACATAAAAACGGTTATTTTAGGATCGGTTTTATCAGCCATTTTTTTGAAGGGTGGGAAGAAAAGTAATTTTTTTTGAATTTCCAACAGTGAAAGTACGTTGGAACATTTAAATGTCAACTGTACGAGGCTCAAACATGAACACGTCCGATGCTGTGAGATGTTCCGAACGCTTGATAGTGATGTTGGCTGTGTGAATTTTGAGTTCCTACTAAAATTGCAACAGCTTACGCAAGCTGCGCACTGTACAAAGAAACCCTCTCCAAGAAAATGTGCAAGCTGGTCCGGTCAACTGGCACGGTCCGGGAATATCGGCTTACACACCATACGTACGATGAAAACGCATTCGCACATTGCGCATAGATTGGGAGAAATTTTTGGTCCTCTTTTGTTTGATTTCCAAACTTTTCCGGATGTACCGGAGGCTCAGAATTTATGATTCTTACCGCCACCTTTCGCCTGTTCCTTCCTTGTTGGCAGCTTCCTTGTTCGGATGTTGCAATCTTTCTCTCTTTGTTTTCACCTTTCTTTCCCCTGTTTGCCGGCGTCCTTACGTACGGCGTATTCTTGTCAAAGGCGCTCGCCCTGACCGAGACAAATTAAAAGACAGAGCAGAGCATTTACCCACACGGGAAGAAAATGCCATAAATTTTTGCCCATTTCTAACACACATCGTTTTGATCATGCTGCGATATAACGATTTGTTGACTGGTACCTGGGGCGCCACCTTAGGGGCACCGGGCCAAACCAGCGGCCCATAAACTACTTATGGGTAGAATTTTAGCACTTTTCCCTAGTTTTCCCCTCTGGCCTACGCAATGCGACCAGCTTTCTCCCTTCGGGGTTATTTTTGCTCCTAAAAAAAAAACAGTAATATTCGATGCGGAAATCGTGTGAGATTTAATCAAGCTTTAAGGCCACCGGGCCCAACGTTAGGGTATCTTCCGGTAGACATGCAACGGCATTGGATTTCCATCGGGAGGTTTGTTTTATCTCTATGTACATGCTAATGCATTTTTTTTTACTGTAAACAGTGAAGTAAATTAAAGTAAGTTGAATAATTTGAACACACAAGAATGATGATTTTTGTTTAGCTTATAAGATTGTAAATTTCAAGTCAATTTTGTTTCATAATACTCTACATCATGTTAAGTTCATGAGGATGACAATTAAAAAGCGACGTTATGGAATAATGCTAGCATGGTTAAACTTAGTAATAAATATCGCAATTAATCAACCAATCGCATTTAACTAACAAGAGGGTTATTACTTACTGGTCAAAGTGTCGTACAGATAGGGATCAATCTCGTCTAATCAGCAGAAAGGCACGATAGTTTGCTAATGATAGCGGCCACAATCAATGCTATAGGATATGTTTTGAGCTGGAACCCCAATCACAAGGTGCGTAGTAAAATGTCGTAATTTTTATGTGTGCCGCCCTCGGTGCGGTTTCCAATTGATCATATCGCACGCACGCGAGAACGAAACAAATAGGAACGGTTGATAAATAAAAAGAGATACGAACCAGGATGCAACACGCAATGTGCGTCGCATTGTATCAGTACCAAGAGAGTGCAATAGGCCAGTGGTCGAAGTGTGGGAATAACTCACCACTGTTACTGCATGCAACAGAACGTACTTGGAAGCCAATTTACGTTTACAACATGTGTGCCTGAAAACGTTAAGCTTTAACAGTACTCAGGTGTTAGAGGTACAAAGCTGAATAGGGCGCTTTACTTCGTGTCAATTCAATTACAAACATCATAGATAGTGAAACTAACAACTAACTGAGGCTCACGTAATTAGGTAGGTGGACACTATCGTCTCAATCCAGTTAAAGGATGATTAAACTAGGCACGTAGCATGGTTCAGTTGGATCGGTGTTGATAAGAATTTTCAACGTTTTCAAACATTTCCCCCAATGCCAATTTTGCCTTACAAAATGTTAGACGTGTTAAAATACTTCATTTTTGGAGCTGTGATGTTAATTATGCTAATGAAACGAAATGAGTTTACAAAATTTTTCCACTTCTCCTGACGGAATACAAAAAAATTATAGAAAAACGGAATGAAATCACACTGGTTCAGGAGAGGATCACAATGATCCTTTTTCCAGTTTAACGATGTTTCAGGCGTTTTATTAGAAAAAGTCTACATGGGATAAGTAAAAAATAATTTCGATTATTATAACCTGGGATGTTCTATTAGTTAGTCGTGTACTTTTAGGTAGATATTTTTAATGTTGTTCAGAGAGGGTAATGTTAAGCTACTGGTTTAATCACACAACCACGAGGTCTTTCCTTCAAATAGTTACAATGCTGTGCTGGGGTGTTGGTTCGTTATGCAGGGTATTGACCCAGTAATCCTATTTGGGCATTACTACCATCAGAAAATAACATTGGCAACGTTAATTGAATAATGAAGACCTATAGGTGTATTTTTAAAAATTATGCATCAATTCCTCGTAAAGCCAAATACAGAGGCTAGATTTCGAAACTGTTATTTCTAATGCATTATTTTATTAAATATTTATACTTTTAAATACCAGCAGTAGTAGTTATTGAGCAAAATTTTACAAATGCATATTTGAAAACTATCCCTAAATAGAAAAGTAGTTCTATTTACAATTTTCAACGTATAATTAACAATTTGGCCCAGAAAAGTAATTTGCAGTGAATGGAAACGAATGATCATGGATCCTAACATCCATCAACTAATGGTAGATCAAGCTCTTTAGAGGCCCCTGGCGGAGTGACAGATGAAGCCTCAAACATTGTGACTCTTTGATCCTTAATGAATTTGGGGAATGACGAGGCCCCTGACGGTCGCTAACTCTGCCCATAGGTTAATCGGTCACTGCCATCGACTACTCTCAAGCTAAGATATCTATGCTAAGATATTTCTCGAAGTGGAAATGTTTACTCACAAGCTTTAGAAACATTATTTAAATACACTTTCAAAAGTACGTGAAGGTATGTTCACTTATTATTCGTTTACTACAACTGGATCTTGAAAATTTGAGCTTATGATAAAACTCCACACGTATAAATTCGATAGAATAATTTTTGTGAACATTTGATGTTGAACTGCTGAACACTATTTAATGTCGATTGGTAAATAGGTTTTTGAGAAATGTAGGGCATCGAATTCCGCAATGTTGTTTCTAGAACACAGCTTTGATTTGAATCTCGAAGATTATGGATCGAACAACCTTTAGGTACAAAACTATAGGGTTTTGCAATAAATCCAGTAATTGATTACGTGGCTGACATGTATATAGACATGATCGCCATACTAACTAAGGAGAAGCAAAGCTCATGATTGATATGATTGGTTATCGGAAAGCAATATTTGATTCGGTATTCTTGATCGTAATTGATCCATCTCGTGGAAAATTGTACAGTAAAAAATCCAAATATTTTTAGTGGAAAAAACTAGGTAGTCAAAAGGGTACCGATGTTTTAAGTGACAGGAACGGTACCAAAATCCAACCCGGACCGTTTCACCGTAGCAAGGATTGTCTAACCGTGCTGCGCGACGTATTCGTTAAGAGTAGCAAATGTGTTTTAGGAACCTATTGGCATACGTTTGAATGTTTTTTGAGATTTTCGCAAATCAATGCGAACGGGGATTTTTTTTCTGAACAATACTTTTCTTAAACATGTGCTTTGCGAAAGGATAAGTCAATGCCGAAAATAGTTGATTACAGAAATTCGTCTCACGTGCACACTTCTCGTCCATAAGCTCAAAGCAATCGGCTTAAAATGGAATGAACCATTCAAAGGTGGAAGCGGCTTACGGACTTACAGAGTATAAAAGAGACTCATTTAAAGAAAGATTTACATCGTAAATAGAAATTACCATTCCACATGCATAGTACATAATACGATGCATTGCGGAAGGATCAGAGAAGTTTTCCGAATTGGAATGAAACTATGGATGATCTTAATTTCAAGAATTTTGGTGAAATCGTATTATTCGAAACCGGGCAATGATCTGGTCCCATTCCGATAGGTCAGAACAGGGGATAGAGAGGGATAAGATAGCCGGCGTATTTGCAATGGTGAGGTTGCATAGGAACACGTTAGGGTGTCGTTTTTCAACGGTCAGCGCGTGCCGGAAAAACAAACTCGGGAATAAAGGGTTTCATCGCAAAGGGTGTAAGATTGCAGCAGCCACAACTTGACCATTGCATTTACCACTACGCCATATCCACGTGCTATCAACGGAGTTTGATCTTCACGGATAAGAGGAGAACCTGTTTGGCAGGTTCGCGGTTCGTCGTTGTGACACGATTACAGCAAACTTTGTGTCCCGCCGCAGTTAATTACGATAAAACGTTGGTCACGGTCAGAACGGATTAGCTTGCTCTCTGTTAGAAGAATCCCTATTACAGAACATGCTGTTTAAAGGTGTTTCTTCAATGCAATCAAACAGGAGGCAAGGAAATGGTTGAGCTATGCATGCGTGTGGTTAGGATTAAGTGTTCTACAGCTGGGGTTTTTGATTGGTGCTATGGATATGCATATGGTTCAAGATCAATTAACTGGGGATGAGTAACTGCATTTACGACTAAACAATAGGTAAGTTTAAGTGGATCATAGTTTTTACAATAATCAGTAAGATTTTCGAACAATGTACTACGTTATTTTTGCACGTTTCCAAGTCGATTAGCCGAATCATCACTTCATAAACATCATCATCTAGTAATATTACTCACTAATACAAAAACTTAAACGTAACAAAGAATCCTTATCGTAGCATCGTGCATAAGAATCGGGTTTCGACAAGAATTAAAACAGAAGTATAAGTAAAAACTGGGAATGCGATTTTTTATACCAATCACCTTTTTTTACAACAATCACAACAGACAACTTTGCAATCACTCGTAACTATAAGTCTGGCTTTACTTACCGGCTTCTAGTTTGGATGTTTTAAACGAGTATGCACGCTTAATATTGATGTGATGCACACAGCTGTCGACAATCATCGATTGGAGCCTGGTTTCATGGGCATCGGTTTTAAGGCCACAACGTTAGCACCAGATCCACAACATGCGGTCGCACACGTCAACGATTGTAGCAGCCGGATACACATCGGTTACAAGAACTTTGTCCAACTTTGGCACTGGACACACGCGGCAATGACACACGGTATGTTTGCTCACCGACATCAGATTGCTGAGTAAATCATCAACTCCTTGCCGAGAGTGGTTGCATCGGCCCTTGGCGGGAATAATGTTCGATCACACAGTATTCGTGCATCCCTATCTAACATTCCCGCGTCCTTGTCGGGCTCTTAGACCTAGGGGTTGGCTTCTGTGTTGTTTGATGTTTTCCTTTTACATGCCATAGCACACCTTTTCTATGGAAAGGTGCAAAGGATCAGCCCCGGCGGAAGATTGTTACCTGAATCGCCACTTCTGCTGCTGCCTGGAATCGACGGGCCGGTTCGTTTATGGCTGTACGTGCGTGTGCCACTGTGAGCAGTCAGATTACTTCCTGAAGTTGTGGCCCATCGAGGAAATAGGCTACACACTTACACATACGCACACACTCGACGGGTGCGCCCCGCTACCTTTTAGCGTCTGGCAGGCTGTTTCTTCACTCAACAGCCGTTCCTCGCAAGATGAAACCCTGAAATCAGATGTCGCCGTGTGCGGCGGTACCTGGCCAGAGTTGCCGGTAACAAACAGACAATCGTCAGAACATTTGGAAGTGCGGTGCGTAAAGGTAATAGAAACAGTTGCAGCGTGGTAAAGCAAAAGAAGACAAAAGTATGTCCGAGTTTCAGTATAAGCTAAGCAACATAACTCTAGAAATATCACCATTCTACCATTTATCGGACAAACTCCGAGGTTTTATGTAACCGATTAAACGATACAATTGTTAATTGAACCTTCCATGAAAATGTACTGCTTAATAATAAATATTTTCTCCTTTAAAAGACATCAAAAGACATTTAAAAGAACCTTCTTACGCAACTGATTTGAAAAAAAAAATCATTAAAATTCTAAATCTTTACCAAACAACATGCCGATTTCGGTCCTAGATTTGGAGACTGTTATTCTTGATAGATGCCAAAAGAAGGTTCTTGAAAGAGAATCGACCATTATGAACAAATCATTCGGAATGAGTTAGTTGAAGACAGTGCGAATGAACGCTTAATGGTTACCAGCATAGGAAGAAAAACAAATGTAATTTTTTGCTACAGCTGATTCAACATGTTCGCTGACGGGACTAAATGTTCTTATGTTTGTATTAAACGCACGTATGTTTGAAACTGACAGGAATTACGAAACTCGTACACACGCTTGGGCACATGTATTACAAAATAGAACATTTAAACGGTCTTAACCAAAATCTAAGTATTTTTACTTTTCCTCTAACGAAGAGCAAAGTTTCAAAAAACATGAACTAAATGCACGAAGGAAAAAAAGCGACGAGTCTGACATTTTTTTTATTGATGGGCTGGGAACCCATCACATTTTTTGTAGTGTCGTATCCAGAGACAGCAGAGGCAGGATTTGATGAATCTCGGACACTGAGCTGAAATGAAAGTGTTTCACGAATGTAGAGTAACGGTGTACGTTTAGGGTGTGATATCTGGGGTGACTTTCTTGGTAGTTTTCACTTTCCCAGAAGATGATCAAAAACAGCAAAAAAGCAACCAAAAAAACTTTCAGAGTATAGGCTTGAGTTATGGTAAAAAAGGGACGTCGGGAGATAAACTGAAAATAAAAAATTAAACAGAAACGAAACAAGGGTTTTTACTGGTTGAGCAGTAGTTTAGGTTTATCGAAACACTTCTAGTACTTTCAATGAATAGAACATACTATAATCGTGTCTGTGTTGCGAGAAAAGTTGTACAGGAAAATTCTATTCAGCACGAGAAGGCCCTAATTAATTGCCAAAAAGTCATATGTAGGAAATATTTGCCCAGCTGAAATTGGGAAGTGTCTTTCGTACAGAGATATTAAAGATTGTGCAATTTTATAACGAAAAAAGGATATTGCCACAAAGATTAATATTGGTTATAAACAATAATAATACCTTCTCAGATAATTCTTGCCGAAAGAACTAGAAAGCTTGCCTTGCATTCCTCGGATTTGGTAAGAATATATGAAAATAAGTGTATCATTATTGTTACTATCTGGACAAAGTTATCTGGCGAACAAAACCTACATAATGTAAACAGGGATACGCTCACTAAATGTTAGGAACGTAGAGCTAGCTTTGGGAACCGAGAGGAGCAACCGATAGACATTTTTGGAGGAACTGGGTGGACTCATAATAGCTGAGAATATTAGCATTTAGTCGATACGAATCAATCCGAAGTCGGCATCATCATCCAGACTAAGTGTTTATGTTATTTATTAACAAGGTCAACTAGTCCAAAGTGATTGTCATGCTAATTTCTAGTTAATGTTGGTAGAAAATATTTGGTAAATCTATTAATTTATGTTATATATGGCGGTCCGATGGCCGTTGTGACAGCGGTGCCGGTCTTAAAAACGGCAAGACCGGGTTTCAAATCCCTTCCGGACCGCTCCCTCGAAGTGGGTGCTGACTATTCAACTAGGTGGAATTAAATCTCGTTAGCCATTGTATAGCCAGCTCAACCGGCATGAACATAATTAGGTCGTCACGTCAAACAAGAAGAAGTAGTTGCTGGATCTTGAAAACGTTACAAGCACAAGTAACATTGAATAAACGAAATAAGAATATCACATCACTTAGCCCGTAAAGTAAAAGTACAACAAAAAAACCCATAAGAATTTGGCTCATGAATGTACACAATGCATGAATGTTTTTATATTGTTAAGATTAGACTGACAATGTGATTCAAAGAGCTCTAAATGTTTATCGTTTCTTTTAGAGTCCTTGACGTAACTATACGAATACATGGTTTTTAGAATAAAATAAAAACTAAAATAGCAAGCTGAAATTTATGTTCTAGTAAGTTGTACAGAATAATAAACCACACAATTTTGAAAAAGAAATTATAATTTTACATACACATAATTTGTTTTGCACTTCCCAAATTCTTCCTTTAACATTCTATAC
>KI422833.1:4438-45490 GCA_000473375.1 Anopheles culicifacies
TTTAAGATAAATTTTGTATGCATATACGTTTGAAATTGTCTGCAATGCTGGCTTGAAGGGAAAACTTGTTTCAAAGTTTGTACAATGTCATTTTTATTGCGAAACAATTTCACAATTGAAAGCTCGCTGTAATTTTAGCCACTTTGGACGCTTCCAGTGTAACAGATAATCTTTTCTTTTCGTATTCTCTTATACTATTGAACACTATTTTATTTTTTATAGTTCACTAACTGGCAACCGTTAACACCTCACAGCCTTCGTTAGTTATGAGAACAGTGTGCTCAAACTGGGCACTTCGAGCATTATCGATGGACACAGCTGTCCAAGCATCCTCGAGTACTTCGGCTTCGCACGTTCCTAATGTAAGGACCGGTTCAATGGTAAAAGTCATGCCAGGAATCATTACTCCCGGATAGTCATTATCTAAAAACAGAAAAACTCTCAGTACTCACAGCATTGGAAAATACAATTTCTTAGCCATCTTACCGAAATGAAGGATATTTGGTGATCCATGGAAGTAACTTCCTATGCCGTGGCCAGCGAACGCCGGCATTACAGTTAGTTTCTTACGCTTAGCAAATTTTTCTATTGATTTCCCAATCACGCAGAGCGGTTGACCAGGACCACAGCAACGAATAGCCTCATCTAAGCACCGTTCGGTGTTTTCCACTAGATACCTGCCTCGGTCATCTACATCACCTATCAGCACGGTCTTGGAACAGTCTCCATGGTATCCATTGTAAAATACCGTGATATCGATGTTAATAATATCGCCATCGACTAATTTACGCTCATCCGGTATTCCGTGACATGCCACATTGTTAACGGATGTACACACAGATTTTGGAAATCCCAGATAGCGCAAAGGGGAAGGATATGCGTTCGCCTTGATTGTTTCATCGTGTACAAATCCATCAATTTCATCGGTAGTAATTCCAACCTGTATAAGAATAAAACACTGTTATTACCTCTTGAAGTAGTGGGACGCAAAGATGCAAACCTTTGCAAATAAGCAAGCATTTTTCAAAATAGTTGCCGCAAGCTTACAGCTTTGTCGCATTGCATCGATTTGTTCATTGGTCTTTATTTCTGGCTCTCCCTCGCCTGAACTAGGAGAATTCCGAACGAAAAAGTATGCTGGTTTGGCGATGTGTTCTGGCACCTGTCTTTCCGGCGAAACATTTCCCACCTCGGTGATAATATTACACGTTCCAAGGTCGTATCTGTGACGAAAGAATACATATTATTGTTACGAACTTTAACCACTAACTCATACGGCCTGTGTTTACGTTTTGCTCTTTCCAAAGAATGTTCGGTGACAGGATTTTCGCAAACTTTGCAAACCTTGTTTTAATATGCCTGTTTTGATCAGCATTGTATAGTTCTTTTTGCGGTTTAATGTACTTTTGCAATTTAATTCATAACACCACACGCCATCCGGACAACTCTGCTGTTTACGCAAATTGACAAGCCAATGTTTTGGTTGGTACAGGGGTGGCAAACACTATTTTGAACATTTATGAAATACTATTACGATATGAAACGTAATTTGCAAGACTTAAGATGCAATAATTTCAAGAATAGATTTTTTCTTTTAAACCTATGAATTGCCTTTTAAAAACTTACATTATACTTTCTGAACAATTAATATGATGAATCTACCCTTTCGTGCAATTCATAAAACGTCAAACACAGCTGATAGCTTGAAATTCACCTGTGTTCCTCTGATTGTCAAAACGAGTTCTCACTATGGAACAACATTGGACATAAAACAATCATGTACGAAATATCTGTATCTAACCAAAAAAAGGTAAAATAAAGTGATAATTCCTGGCGCATTTACTGCTCCTAGCATTAGGCCCTTCAAAGTATTTGCTTCGGTCCAAATCAAGACATTTTAAATCAAGAAATAATAGGATAAAAGAGATTGCTCCGATATCTACTTCACAAATTGTGTGTTGTGTGGAGATAGTCTCAAGATCCACCTTCGGGAAAAGTCGATTGTAAGGATACTCCATTGAAATCGTTAAAACGGGTTGAGTTACAATTCCGGAACTATCATCCTAAAAATTTTAATTCAGACTCTCCTTTCTGAACCTTGCGGTAGGAACCAATGCAGTTTACTGTTAATGATCATATGAAGAACGCATTCAAGCTATGAATAAAATATTTACTTTTAGAACTATTCGTCACATGAGGAAAAAAAACATGTTAGGTTTCTAATGCCTAAACTGTTTCATACAAATTCACCGGCAACTGAAATGATGATCGTAACATTTGATTGCTAAACTAAAATAAGTATTTTTTTATGATCATTACAACATTACAACTCGGATATACGATCCGGCCGTCCTTACGGAATAAATAAAAGAACATTACAACGAAAACTAGTTTACCCCCATTACTCGCATTGTAACGGACGAAAGTGCGGGTGCAAATGAAATGGTCGAGAGTTACGCATCATGATCATTGCTAGACAAAGAGCACGATGAATGCTGCAGCCCATTCGCTGCTATACAGCTGATCCTAAACTCTTCGCTTTATTATTATGTTTTACTTACTGCGGTTCTTTTATTACGGTTGATTATTACAATTATATTATTACTGTCCTCCGCACGTTATAGCTTTTGATCGATAGCGGTTTCATCGTACGCCTGCACATCACAATCCGTGCATCGTTTTGCGGAGTTTTAAGCTACAGCTTTACGAGCGATCAGCGAACGGTGGCCACCGTTCGGGGCGGGAAGCAGAAGCAGAGCCACATTGAAGGTGGCACATATGGTGGTAGAAATGGGCTACGGGTTCCCACCGCGCACCGTCTTTGGTCGGTCACGATGATCATTCTTGGCCGAGCGAATGGGTTGGGCCTAGTTTAACCTAACATCCAACGAACATCCGGCCAGTCCCTGCGCGTCTGTGTGCTCCGATGGACTAATTATAAGCCATGGTTGGTCAACGTTTCTGCACTTTGCTCATCAACGCGTTATTGCATTTTTAATGAGCCAATGTGCTGCATCAAGCCACTTTGGTGGACGTGGGAGGAACGCGAGAAAGGCGCGAGGATAGTCTTCTGCTTTGGGATCGTGACAGCCCGTGAAGGTGGATCAATTGTGGCAGAAGCGCCCGCACTTTTGCTAATACAGCATACAGGGACTAGTGTGTACGCAGGTCAACAAGGCTATTATCGTACCAGGTGGTGGTGCGTTGAAAAGTGTTTTGATTGACCGGACTTGGAATATGGCGGAAGGTTAACAGGGCCCCCTGCTTGCTCATTGCACACATTTTATTGAACAGCCAGACAGTCAAATAATTTACTTAACATTTCTATTGCAAAAACTGTGAAAGTCTATTAACGAACAGCGCGTGTGAGCATTCAACATATCATCTAAACGTTTTTAATTGTAGTTGCACTCCTGACAAGCTTGTATGCAGACGACGACTATATATTTTTATGACACTGCAATGTTTTTTTTCTCTTCCAATTCCACCGATATTGGCAGAGTGTTATTCGCAATGGTTGGGTCTGTGCGATCGTTACAAATGTAACGTAGTAGGAGCGATGACGGCTACCAGCTGATCGCCAAAACCGTTAGCTGACGGATTTTATTGTCATCAGTGTATGTGTATGTGTATGTGTGTCGCGTCAGGAAAGGAGTGGAAATTAGTAACGGACGGATGCCACCATCATTTAATGCACCTAGGCCATTCATGCAATCCAGATGATGACAAGACGTTGGCGACTCCCGATGCAACTAGGTGTATGCCGTACCAGATTGAGAGTACAATGATAGTATGTAATCGAGTGCATTTTTTACGGTAAAGACTTTGGACTAGTTTTAAATGCAGGACAGATATAACCCACAGCAACTGGTTTCAGTAGAATAGTGCTCTATTATGCATCAGTTGACGCAGTTTGATCGGTTAAGTCCCCATAGAATATATAACCTTTTCCAATAATAGAACCAAGATGGAACCAGCATACCCTCCTGAAATATTGGCGCTAATGAATAAATCATTTATATGACTGAATTAACTTTCCTTACCAGCCAGTAGCAAGAAAGGTATTGATACTCCTCTTAGTACAACGGGATGCACTAAAGCTCCTCCCTGACATGATGGTTTGTTGTTAGTGTAAGTTTTTAAAATCCGACCTATTATTCCCAGCTCTGTTGCTCTAGTTAACCTGTAAGTTTAGAGCATGTAAATTAAAACCGATTTATATTTACGTTCACAATATCTTGAGAACTGTGGAACAAATCAAGATTCTCACGTTAATTTGAACTGTTCTGCAAACATGCTTTTCTTGGGTAACACGAAGCTCATCAATCGAAGCTCACTATACAGTCCTTCCATCTTAGGGTGATAGGTATATGAAGGTAAGACATAAAATAAGTTTATCAGAATCTGAAATTTGACAAGAAATTTACAAGAACAGAACAAGAAATTTACCATACGTAATTCGCAAATTTCTTTTGCATCAAATTTATCAGCTATTTCTCGGTAGGCCTCAGTTAGCTCACAGTGAAAAGCAATACCACCCTGCTTTAGAAGCCTAACAGCGGAAGGGATATCTTTGTAGGTCCGTTCAAAAGATCCACCGTCCGTAGTACTCAAGTGATCTAGGATCTAACGAAACAGAATTATTAATTTGTGATTGATTGGAATGTTATAATATTTAAAAGATTTATACCTCAGGAAGCGCCCGGTGATATGAATCATTGTTGAATACTATTGAGAGTGGCGCTTTTACTAATTGATCGATCGTTTTCGGACCCTGATTTGAGCTGCTGAGCAATTCGCCGACGATAGACGCGGAGTAATAATTGTACAGTAGGAAATTCATAACCAACACTGCAAAAAGCACTATTCGTACGGACAGCTTTGCCGATGTTTGCGTTGTACCTTGCTGAGCAATCAATCCTATCATATCGATGGAGTAGTGATTCGGTGCGTAAGATGAAAGCTCTTTGTGGAAAATAGCCAAGCATTGCAAAACTAGGAGCACTAGACCACATATCGATGCAGCACTGTACCATGTCGTATTAGTAAAGGGTGATAAGTAACTAGATTCCAGTGTCGCTCCATTAAGCTCTGGTGTGAGACGAAATATAAAACCCACCCTGGACAGATAGCGTATAGTTGATACGAGGTATTTTGAAATCAGTCAGAACCACTAACCTATAAATCCAAGATTGCATCAAAATTTGAACGTTAAGAGGTTTCTGCTGAATGTTCTGAAATGCTCCTGAGCCGACAACGTCAAAATTGTCAATAATCTGTTCAAGATTCTCATTCGACTGCTGATATACGACTCTAAAAGTGTAAAAAAATAAAATTTTACGTAATTTTAAAGCTAACCGAGCAATACTCACGAAAAGTTATGCACTTCCTGTAAGAAGTTCAATACTGCTAAATGAAACATTTCGTGTCCAAGTAATTGAGGCGTGTCATTATTAACTGGGTTAGAATGCTAGAATGAAAGCATACATGTGGTCTCTTTGTCTCGTCAGAACGCTACTATACCAACCTTTAGTAAACCACGAAGCAAAAGCTGGTGAAAGTTTGTCCTCAGCTTAACTTTACTGAATCCTTCAATTACGTGCAGTCCTGAGTCTCGTCTCCAATGTCCTAGGGTGGCTGTGCTGTATGATTCACAAAGCTTGTTGGTGATTGCATATAGGTCTATGAGATGGTACAACGAATCGTTTTCAGCTTTCTGCATCCAAAGAACATCTGAATCGAGTCGCAAACAAAGCCCGTCTTTCCGCTCTAGAATATGATTTTGTAATTTATGGTCATTTGCAAGAAAAATCCAAGAAAGAGATCCATCAAATCTCTTCTCGTATGAGGCCTGTAATTGTTGGAAGATGATCTTTAAATGGTATCTATACCAAATGGTTTTTAGTATTCTTGCATACCTTCTCAAGAAAACTCTGAAGCATGGGACACTTAATATCGACTATTATCGTAAGCTTTTCGTTGGAATTCAATAAAGTAGATAACACTGCTGTCAATGTTTCATTTGATGAAGGTTTTTGAAATTGAACGTATATACTATTGTAGACTAACTCCTTTGCAAGCAAGGAAAGTTCTGAAACAAATATGCGGCTAATTAATTTTAAACTAAGACGATAACTAAGACGACGTTCACATACCATCATCGCAACTCGCAATAAATATACGTTTAGTATGGCGAAACATTAACAATTCTTTTAACGCTTGAACTTCTGAGGCAGCAGTTCGATATAGAGCGAAACAAAACACTATAACTAGTCTGACTAATAGCATTTTCCTATGAATTGTTCTTGTTAAATCGAGCGAATGACACAGAATGAAAACGTTTTCTAAAGAACATCTGCTTAAAACAAACAACCTCGGCATTAGCATCGTCAATCATTCATGCGCAATTATTGCTTCAACCTATCAATCATAATAAGAATTTGACATGGAGTAATTCATATTAGTGGTGAATTGTACGGAAAACTTCTTAAGCTGATCTTGAAAAAAGGGATATTAGTATTCATGCTGTAACGGGTTCCCATGTTTGATTACGTACCGTCGAATGCTGTCCCGTTTTTCCACCAGATAAATTAACCCCGATAGTGCGATGCCGACTGCAACAAAGAGGTAAAATAAACAAAATACATAGAAAAGAGGTCACAAATCTAAACCATTAGTATTGCGGTGGTGCCTGCGCGCCCATTTGACAGCCTATGCACAAACGGCGTTTTGGCGTCTTTTACAACCTCCCAATATAATAAACGCTAGCGAAACCTCCGTCAGCTCCACCGAGTAGACGGTTGCACTTCCTTGGCAGATTGGCTTGGCTATTTTGTGGATCCTATAAATCCGCTTTACGATGCCCGTTTCCTGTGCTCGCATCAAGCTGTTGGTTAAAGGGGGGCACGCAATGAGCTAAACGAGTTACGAGAAAAGGGAACTAGCCGCGACACTGTTTCGCTTACGTGATCTTGAACAGCTCACCGTACATGCTGTGTTTTGGCAGCACGAATGCCATCACGCGTATATCATACTTGTACAATCCTTCCACCTACGATGAAAGACAGTGGACAGTTGAGCGCACTCGGATCAATCGTATCAGAGATGCGTTTCTTGCTGAATGGTTCGTACCGTACGCAGCTCGCATATCTCATTGGCGGTGAACTGATTGGCGATCGTGGGATAAACTTCTGTCAATTCACAGTGCAGCACGTGTCCACCGCGTCTGAGATAGGGTACCGCATGTTCCACATCCGTAAACAGTGGCAGATCGTCTGGTGACCGAGGCGGTAAGGCTTTCCGCTCATGCATGCGTGTACTGTACGGTAGTGTTTGTTCCTGAGAGCGAAAGACACAACGAAAATCACACGCACAAATCATTAGCCCTTAGAATCACGCGTCCAATCTTTTGTGTATCATCTTGCAAGCTGAAATGATCACCCTCAGAAGTATTCGATGATAGCCCGTATCTGTCAGGGACAGTTTCAGCGGACTGTCGATCACTTGTGGGATACTTTCCGGCCCAATCATCTTTGAGCTCAGCAGTCCACTGACCACGGTGGAGGTGTAGTAGTTGTACAGCACCAAATTAGCGACCAGCAGTACGATGACGGCGACTCGCGACGGTACCAAGCGCGAAACGTGCGGCACACCTTGCTGTGCGACGCACGACATCACGTCCAGCACATAAGCCATCGTAGCGCGCGCTCGTTCGCGATGACGAAGGCAACGTTCGGAAAGCTGAGCAAGGCACTTTAGCACTACCACGGCCAGTGCCAGCGACACCAGAAAGGTAACCCAAACAGATGGCGAAAATGGAGCAACGAAACCGTTTCCTTCCGATTTGCTCCCGATGTCCGGTGTGATTTTGTAGATGAAACCAGTTCTGCAAGAGACAGTTGTGCCGATTGAGTTAGCGATTGTGGGTCTCGTTCTGGTTTGGCATCTCGCACGCCTTACTCAAACGCCCAGCTGTAGTGGATCGAGTCCAGTTCCGGCTGACGGCTCAATCGCATGATGATACCCGTCGCGGCCACGTCCGTTTCGTGACGTTGCACTACGCCTAGAAGCCCTAATCGGTAACCCGAACGTAGCCGACCTGCCCAACCACGTGTTGGACGATATTTGATGCTAACGTACAGGAACGTGCGATTATTCTTTGTTTATTTACCTCTATAGAACGGATCTCTCTAAGCATTCGACTTACGTGAAGTTATGAAAATCTCTCAAGACAACCAGCAACGCGTAATGATACTTGACGAACGCCACTATACCCTTCGTGAGGCCTGGTTCGCTCAGCAAACGATCGACCTGCTCGGATGTAACATTTTCCCGATCGATCTAACAAAGGCGATCATCAGTATTTTGGCAATTGAACATTCGATATCCCAAAAACCCCAATAATACAAACCACAGTAACACCACGCAGCTGCAGGAAGTTGAAATTTTGCCGAATCTTGTACGTGCTGTAGTGAGGCATCAACCGTATGCCGCCACTCTCATTGCTCCACCTTCCCAGCAACGTTTGGTAGATATCTTTGCAAAGATGGCGCCCTTTCGAATAGATATCGAACACATTAAACACCCCCTGGTCGGCCGTTTCAACGCCCGTAATCAGATCCGAGTTCATTTGAATGCCGGCCGTGTTCCAGAGCGTCCGCTGTAGCGCCGTTCCGGTTGTATTTCGTGATAGCAACAACCAGCTGATGGTGCTGTTCATGTAGCGATGCTGGGAGACCTACAAAGATAAACCATCGGTGAGGTGAGAAGATTGCCTTCCGGATTGTCCGTGCACCGTACCTGGTCCAGAAGTTTCGGTGCTCCCGGGCATCTGTAGTCGAGCACGGTGCACAGCTTGGCGTACTGGCGAGGTGTGAATATTGTCGTTACATTGTGCTGCCGGTTGTCCGAAGCTATGTCGATGAAACGAATCGATACGCTTCTTGTATTAGCTGCCCGTAGAACGTATGCCCGATCAAGTGTCGTGCCGTGCTCGGAGTCGGAGCAGTCGAAAATGATGGCATGCTTGCAGTGTTTTAGTGTTAGAAAATCTACTACGAAGAGATCTCTGTTCGCTGGGCTCGCAGCTACTACATATATTGTCAAACAAGCTAATGCTATTGAAGCGATTGGATACATATTTACTTGATGACTCTGATCAGACGACTAAGGTTTGTTTCCTGTTGTATCTGCATGTCGTGCAATATGTCTACAAATGATGCGCTGATTAGGAATGATTGATGGCTGACAGTTTAAACTTACATTATGATTTATTGAATCAAACTGGAGAAAATGTAACTACCTTATGCTTCAGGCATGCATTTTCAAATTCTCCTGTCAGATCTGGTTTCTTGGGGATTAATTTTTGAAAAGAACAACACACAATACCTGAACTTTCCCATTGGTCTGTGTGTTTTAAAACAGTCTGTTTACTATATCATCACATTCGCCCAGTTGCAGCTGTAGATGGGATAATAATAGTACACAAAAGTGATGAAATAACCTTTCAAGCTATCGATAATTGCATACAGCAATGAAAAGGAACAGCAACGTCTTGTGACCTTCCGGTCAATGTGTGTAATCGATACTTAGCCACGGTAAGAACTTGTAATCTTCTTTCGTCACCGGTTCCAGATTTGTTTGTTGTTGTTCTTGAAGTGTCGCTCTCGCTAGAACCGCACAGCTTATAGAGTTAATCGTGTGCTCCGGATCTGGAGCACCACGACACTGACTTTGGAGTGGTCGTCGGATGTTGTATATTTTCGCACGCGCACACAACGACATATGCCGCTCAAATTTGCTACCATCAACCTTGACCATTCCCACCACCGCCTGTTCCGTTTGTTCGCCCGTTGGAAACCACAAGCACATGTGCAGTTTGCACGCTAGCGGATGCACCTTGTGGTGAATATAATAAAATTATAATTTTTATTACACATCCTTTGTTTTCATTCAAACCTAGTCCTCATGTCATTGACGCCAGCTTTGTCAGCTTGGGAATCGAGGGAACGAAAGAGAGAGAGACACGCTTTCGATCAATTTTACATCCCTAGTCACCTTGAGAAACCAGAAGCGGACGTGTTGGAAACCCCAACGTCAACACCGGACACCGTGCGCTGTTAGCTGGTTTCATCTGTACCGGTGTGGTTGAAGTTTACGCAAAACCTACATGCCACCGTTGCCTTCTGCGGACGGTTTTCCTTGTGACATTATACATAATTATATGCAAAAGATTGACATGGTAGTAATAGACCCGGGAACAGGGGTAAGATAAACGCATACGTACGTTGAGGTGAAACATTGCCGTATGTGGATCACTATTAAAAATGCAAATGTAATGTGATGTAAGAACTAGGTACGAACATTTATAAGCGGAAATTTGCATCACCGGTGCAAGGTATTGTAGTATAATTGGTATCTCATTTTATATTTAAAGAAAAAAATACAAAAACAATCAAATGAACGCTTCATAATGTTGTGGCAAATCATTAAGCGCTCGCAAAGCGTTGCTTTCTTACCACGTACCGTACGCTGCTTGTATTCTGAATCTCGCGCAGAGAAAAAAAACATACTGGTAGTAAAAATCTTCTAAGTTAAATTACAGACCGCACCGCAGAACAATCCACTCGGAGCCGTATATCAGCATCAAAGCCTCGGTGGACATCATGATGGACCGAGCGTAGCGGAACGATGGCAAAAGAGCCAGCGAATTGTAGGGCACGACCGGACGATTTAGTGTAAATGAGAAGCCACCAGACGCATTCTCAATACGGTTATGGGAGAGTGATTTTCCCAGTTCGCACGGGTGCACTGGGCCGCGGAAAATAACTGGCATTGTGTCTGGGAAAACGGCATCGTACCGTAAAGCGGGACCCTGCCCCCGGGTCTAATCTGAGCGCGCGTTGAAATTAAAGGAAACAGAGAGTGGCGAAGGGTTTTTGATAGCGAAGAGTAGCAGCGGCGTTGCGAAACTACCGCACGGGTCGTCGTCGCCATGCGGGTGGCACGACGTCGGTCTGCGTCACATTCCTTTACGGAGCTATAATACCGTTCCATTTGTGTTAGAGTTATTTGTGTCAAGTGTAGTGCCACCGCGGATGACGACGGTTGATGGCGCATGCGTATCATTCTTTACTGCACGTGCCATCATGCAGCTCCTTGTATTGAACTCTAGCGAGACACCAAGACAGACATTCATTTTTTTTGTAAACGGATATCGTCCATTTTTATGAGACCAATGAAGCCCAATGGTTTCATAATTTCTTTTCTTAAGATTATAAAAGGGAAAATAAATTGTTAATATTGATAACTCTGAGAATCCAATCGTTGTTTGGGCAGAATAATTGCAACACAGCAAAATTGTAGCAGTGATAAATTCAATGATTACGAATAAATATAAAAACAATTGGTTTCTATTATACAAAAGTAGTAGTACTAGGGTTACAAAAATTGCGTAATTTTGTTTTCAGAAGATGAAACATGAAATGTTGTTTATTTCATGAATCTCTGAGAATTGAAGGATTCTTTATTTTGTAAACATTCATTTCAGTCCTTGAAAACTGATGAATCTGAGAATGAGCCTCTGAGGATTCAATTATCTCTTAAGACTCAAGTCCTGCTAGGAATGATAATTCTAGAAAGATTAATTAGACACAACACTAGTTATTAATGGCATGCTTTAGTTCAATTCATGTCCGATAAAGCGAACGAAACATCAATCGATTATCGGACAAAATGGCGAGCAAAGCTATTCCTAACCATACGGACACATTAGTCTAGTTCACGTATGCCTCGGGCAACAAGACTCGATTTCCGGTGCAGCCCCAAGGCAAATGCACCTGGTTCATCCTAGATGGCAAATAAACACAGAAGACATAGGATTACTAGACGACGACACCGTGGATGGATGAACAATTTGCTTACGGTGCTTCGACTACTCTATCAATCTCGCATAGTTTGTCTGTGCTGGGCGATGTTTAATTTATCATTGCAATCAATCATTTTACGCAGCATTAATGTTATCATTCGAAGGATAGACAGTGCGACACACACACAAAAAAAGAAACAAACCATGGAAACGAAAGCAAAGCGATGCAAAAACCCGAACCCCGTGTTGACGGTCGGGACTGGTACATCATGATAGGTCAATTGAACGGTGGGTGAGTTATTAAACGCAAGCGAACGACACCCAAGGAGCACCGCACTGGCCGATGGAAGAATTTATGTCGGAAAGCGAGAACGAAGGAAAAAGGATGAAGGGAATGAAGCAAAAAAAAAAAAAAAAACTATCAACCCGCAATACATCCCATCACGAAAGTGGAGAGGAAAAATAAAAGCTCCCCCACTCGGCTCCCCATTTACGCCAAGTCCGACGAACGATCATCATCGGTGTTTGCGGAGGCTCGCATGTGCCTTTCGATCGTCGCTCCTGAATGGCTCCGTTTGGCGAGTACTGTAATATTAAAAGCTATAACTTTTTTATCATAAATTATAATTGTGACAATAAACGGAGAATTACACCTTCACAAGCTACCTCCGGCCGACTGCCGGCTGGCGGTGATGATGTACGAACTTCCCCGTACCTGCCGACCTTTCTTTTTTTTGCGGAGCCGTTGCAGGAAAAGCTCACCAACAAACTGAACACCGTATCCAATTCGATCAGCAGGACGATCGGGTGGGTGCTGCCAAGGTGCTGTGTGATGTGTTAGCCCGAGCTTACCGCGCTCCACAGAAGAAAAGCGGGCAAATGGGTATGAAGGATGGACGGGTTATGTTGCTGGCAAGGCGAAGAATAAAAAACCGTCCTCTGCATTACCGCCACCGTCAACCGAATGACAACCGACCGTGCACAATTGTGCAACACTAATCACTTATTCCGTAGAGACCGACCGATCGTCGTCTGTCGTTCGATGAAGTCCTCACCACCAACGCCGTCGGTGTCTCGGGGTTGTGTGGATGTGCCTTTTTATTCCCTCCCTTTCCTATGCTAGGGCATTCAAGGCTCGCAAACAGGCATCATCATCAGCTAGTAAAGTGTTACCGTTTTTGTCCGATCGATTGATGGTGAAGCACATTTCTACCGCGCATCATCATCATTCAGCCAGCGCTTAGCGCACTGGTACGATGAGGCTCTAGGCGAATTTTCTGAAAGAATTTGCCTCTAGGGAGAATAGGCCAGCGTAGCTAAAGTGAAACCGGCGCGGACGTACAAAACCGATGGCCGGGCCGCCAGCCACTGGGGATGGCAGAAAAGTAATCCATCCGAGGATCCGATCCTCTAGCAAACCGTCCCTAAACATAATAACTTTGGCTGTCTGCTGTGAATAGTTGCGCCTGCGCACTGATTGAATTAATTGATTATGAATAAACATCATGCGGAGATAAACGATCGGTGCGTTTGAGAATTGATGTTTATCGTGTGGGCAATCGGAGGCAAGATACGAGAGAGGCGCATCCAGCCAAGGAGGTACATCGTTCGGGAACCGTGGTGGTAGATGCGATTCCGGCACCGCGCTAAGGCGCTAGCCGATGAACGGTAGTGAGTTTATCATCATATCCCTCCGGTACCGCAACCGATGGACATGTTTTAGATATTTTATGCTACAGGATTTGCTTTCGACGCGAGCTCGTCTAGGTTCGATGTGAAGTGAACCGCGAGTGTTAACCTGATTGTCTGGCAGGCGCACGATAATGTGTGCGAACGGAAATTGTGAACCGTTCTGTGGTCCGAGGGCAGAAAAATAACTTCCCCTGATAAGGGTCGGGTGGGAAGTGAGAGAGAGAAAATGAGTACCGAGCATCGTCGGATGGTCTGACACTTTCTGTATAATTTATTTTCATATATTATACAGGGCATGCTAAAATGGCCAGAAATGCTAAGGTGCATGCCTATGGCCAGTGACATCAAATCATATGAATTAGTTGGCAGATTTACATACACTTAGAAACAATGTTGTGCAACCGTACCATTAAATCATTCATTTTTATGTGAAATCATGACAGGAAGAAATTTCGAACGGATTTTTTTTTATTTTATATATAATTTTGGCTTTAACTGTTTAAAAGCAATGCAATCACATTATTTTTTTTTGTACCATTACAAAAGAATACAGTTACAACGGCCATTTGAACTTACAAGCATTACCAGGAACAAAAGGATAGCGGTTATCAATTAGATTTTAAAATGTTGAATATGTTAATGTCAATTAAATATACCAGATTTTCATGCCAACTGAATTGGTGAAACATATTTGAAATGATTCTTTTAACTTTACCAGCTAGACGATTTATAAAGCAAATAGATACGATCCGTGAAAAAAAAATAGAGGATTTCTTATATTCATTATTTTATAATATCGAATCACTGAAGCATGTAGCCATTAAATAGTATTCCAAGATTTTTTTCTTCACTACCAGGCGACTCCACCAACAAAAGTGCACCCAAAGGTTCATCGCAAACTTTCATCCTAATGTTGATAACTTTAAAGAACAAGAATTCATTATCTAAAGCCACATAAGCTACGTTCTAAATCATAAAACTTATGGTTGTCAAAAGTAACAATTTGTTTAAAAGCGTTTAATTGTTTCTACCTGTTTTCATAATATAATTCGAAAGATTTGAATCTTATAGATACTTAAAAGTAAAACTTTTTTTTGAAAACATCATAATCATGCTAAATTGCAACATTTCTGCATTTTCTATGCCTTTTTGTGTTTGGTCACTAAAAGGACTATATATTGCAGGTTTATATTTTTTGGTAAATGTTCTAACGATCGGGTTGATCACTTAACTATACTTGATAATTCAAAATTATGACAAATATTGCCCCACGGGTTGATCAGACAAAAATAAAGATGTTACAAATGTTTCTAGCATCAGATAACAAAATTACGATTTTGTCCTGGAATATCCAAATTACCCATAGTGATTCATTTGATACACATGAATATTGCACAACAAAGAGGTGAGTTCATTCTATTATATCGTTTTTTTAATTGGAGTGGAAGGCTTTTCATTTATAAGAAAATATGTTCGTATACCACAAATGGAACGAGTTTTCCGTAGGTTCAGTGAAGCCCAAGAAAACATAAATTAGTTACGAATTTATTTAACTAGAATGAGATTACTGAAAAATGATCAAATGAGTATGAATTGAACATTAACGCTAAAGAAAAGTTTTTGAATTTTTCATTACGTGTGTTACATTTAATGATCTTAGAGAATGTGGCCGAAGCTAGAGTGTCACCTGTCATCACACGGAAGGACCGGATACCGAAACCTAGATGGGTTTCGATCTTACACTACCGTTCCGTTTTCGTGTAAATTAAAATCAAAGAAGGTAGAAATGGCAATCGAAGATCTTGAGCTTTTAGAAGAGATGATTACTTGATTTTTGTTGTAAATATTCAAAATAATCTAAAACCTACCATAAGTAACGACTTGCTTTGTAGCATTGGATCGAACCACAACTAACAATTTTGTTTCTTATTTGATTTGTCTATTCTTGAGTATGAAAGCATATGCTGTACTGTTAGCAAGGCATGTACTGAATGTTGAACAAAATATAATTTAATCAATGTTTTCTTATATTAAATAAGAAAAAAATCTCTTAGCTATACTTATCTAATTTTAAAAAAAATCTGGTAATTGAAAATTATTAAAAATATAACGTTAGTTAGAAGGATTATAGCAATGTACACATTAAATAACCTACGATCTTGCGCTCTAACGATATATAATTTTGATTAAAGTGAGTAGTACCAAAAAGAGTATTTTGTACAAAAAGAAAATTTCCCGATAGCACATAATTTTAAAAATAAAATGACAGCTTAAGAAAACCTGCCGAGTAACCCTTCACCCGTGAAGTCTGTTGATTCGCTAAATGAACACGGCGATTCATGCATTCATTTGGTCTCAATCCGCCGATGCGTAAGGAGGTGTTTACGCGAGCTCTTACCCTAGAGTGTTAACAGTTGCGTAGAGAAAAAGCTTTCGGTGAGCATCCGGAACGTGTTGTGACTTGTCGGTGTGGTGTGGCTTTGCAAATAGTTTAGTGTGTTGGAAATACTGCAGAGCTGCACAGAATTACTTCAGCTCTCGGTGGTAAACAGTGAAATCTCATTTCATCTTGTCCCTTTACGTGTCTGGAGAGTGTGTTTTTCAAACAGAAACTCCTTCGCAACCTGTTGCCCAGCTTGTTGCAGATTTTATATGTGACAAATTTTGTGATTAAAACTGTGAGCGCAAGATCGTAGGTTATTTAATGTGTACATTGCTATAATCCTTCTAACTAACGCTTTATGTATTGCGTATAATTCAATCCTGTTGTAAGTGCAGTGCGTTTTTTGAACTTAAGTGTATTGAGTGATATATTTATTACAACACTATAACTGTTGTTACATCGAAAGACAGTGAAAATCTTTTGAAACGAGTACCAGAACACATGAAATGTAATACAATCATTCAATGTAATAATTAGCAGATAAATTATAAACGTAATCAACTATTTACATAATCAAAATTATCGATCGCACGTTTTAGTTCTTTTGCTATAATCATTTAATTTAATTTTTTTTATTGATTTGTTTAATTTTTTTATTAAAATGCAACATGTGTTCCTCTTATTTTAAACACTATTCGTTCAATGCTTTGGCTCTTAAAAAATCACACTAAATTTAAATTTCAATATGTTCTGGTCGAAGACTCAAGTTAGCTACAGCAATCATGTTCCATACAAGACACCAGTTCATCATCTGTGATCTGTGCCTGGTAGCTGTTGTCAACGCTGTCGTTGCTTTCATCACTCTCGTTATCTCATTAATACACGGTGTGCATCTTTGCAGAAATGTATTCAATTTCAACGGGATAAATTGTGACCGTTGCCAAGTCAGTTCAGTCCAATTTACAGTGCATCGCAGGGCGAATTAATTTATAAATTTCCAACACACATGAACATGCAGACATTGAAAAGGCGCATTAAAAATAGTATCATATTTCATGTCACATTCGTTAGATAGTTTATATCTTATAGCGCGATGTAAATTGCATGAAATCTCATTCGCACTCGTTTAACATTGCAGATCGATAAATATTGTGTACAACAAGGAAACGTTTTCTTCATACCGATAAATACAAAGATCTCGGGCTCACCAACAATTGTTGTGATTGATCGTAGTGATAGTGAGTTCCGGTATTTAACCAAAGTGCAGGATGCCGAATGTGGTGTGCTACTAGTGTTTTAAATTGAAGTGTATGTTTTGGAAGCAATTTCCCGTTCAGTCGAATGCCAATATTGTTTACACAGTAGTTTTATCGTACCCGTTATCTAGTACCTGAAACATTCTCAAAACTAGCTTGATCCAACATATAATCAGTTCGAACAGCTGTCCGATGAATGTGTCACTCACTGATTTAAACATTTTGTCGAAGTAAGTAACAATTATGTAAGAGAGGAAAACAATTTACTATTTCATTTTGTGAAACAATGTATATTAATTCCATTATTCAATACTTTAAATGAGTTTGAAATAGCCAAGAACAAGCTTTTAATTTGGTATACAGTTCCATAGGCTTAAACCTTTAACCAGCCACTCCTGTACAATGGTAGCGCTTCCCTGTGCTTTTCGTGATGGAGGTCTTAACCTACACACCAAGCAAATAGCCTGGCAATCTGGGCACAACCGCTACTTCATTAACAATCTATTTGGTGATCTAAGCTAGTGCTCTCTTAGCACCAAGCTACCCATGTAAATTCGTTACACACCACTTTTATTCCACCGTTCATCCGACTTTTTTGTTGCTTTTCGTCTGCTGCCGATCTGTGCTCAATTCGAGGGCAATGAGACGATTTTTCGTACCATCTTGAATCTGCCCGATGGGTGCCAGTCAACAGTTGTTTCGCCTTTGGGTTCGGGGGGAATCGACACCGACCGACCGGCCCTACCATTCGGTACAATACCGTAACAACCGTCGATAGTTAGCAAGTGCACAAGAAGAACAACGATGACTAATCGCCGTCATGACGTGCATGGCGGTAAAGAATCGGTTTCAAAACAAACCGTAAATAATGTCCATTGAATACGGTGGAATAATGGTTGAAAAACGTCGGCACCGGGTCGGATCGTGGCGCTCACTCCTAGTTTTCTCGCTTTTCCGTGCACAAACGGTGTGTTTTGTTCGCCCAGGGTTTTTGTATTTATTGATGACGAAACGGTCAACGTCAAATGCGATCCATGGGGCGGACGACTCCCTTACTTGCGCTATTTTTGCAACCCAACTCGATGTGTCAATTTATGGCGAGTAATTCAATCAGGAGACATTATCACACGTTTAGCATTATTTTCCCACAATGCCTTTTCAAACCGATGCTTTGGCACATAAATAATCGTTCTGTGGTGTGTATTAATGTACACCGACACGCGTTGGTGAAGGTTTTAACGATTCATATCGAAAGACTTCAACAGCCGAACAAGACAGAAGCATCACATAAAATTCGTTCGCAATCGAGAAGCCATGCATAAAACGAGCTCGAACAGATAAAACCCGCTATCGTACAAACTGGCCAGCAAACATAAATCACAAATTTTGCGATTAGATGTAGCAGTTGTTTTTACCCCGAACGGCAGCGAGAAACAAATTATCGCGCTGGAGCAGAGTGCACGATTAATGATGAATAAATTATAATCACCGCACTCAAGATACACACGGGCGAGACGATACGGCAAACGGGAATGGTTTATTTCATGCGTTAAGCTTATCGGCCGCTGCAAACAGCAAACGGAGTAATCTTCGTACAAATTCATACATCAGATAGTCGTTCGTGATGGACAGTTTACTATCAATCAAAACCTAAATTCTACACACCACTTCTAGGCGAAGGGTTATCGAAGGGTTTGCAGTTCTTCCGGCTCGCACCGTAATGCGAAACGAACGATGGGCAAGGTAACCCACTCCATCAATGTCCTTGAATGTGCAGCAGAACGCGGGAGGATGCAAGTTGTTGTTTTTTTCATTCTCTCTGGTTTTGTTTTGTTTTTACTGCAGCTCAGCTTGCAGCCTTGTGGTTAGGGGTTTCGCAACTAAAGACCGGGCTGGTTTTACCTACTTGCTAAGCTGCACGCGGAGCTGCAATGGTTAATGCCATCTATGCCGTTCGACAACGTGCTCGCCTGAATCGCCAGCATTGAATGAACGATGGGACAGCTCCATGAAGACAGCACATATCCGTACCAGAGCGATCGGACATATCGGCAACGGCCGATCTTGGTAAGCGGGCTAAACGAACCAGTGTTTCATCTGCGTTTCGCTAAGATCGATGTAGTTTATTTCTTGTGTTGGCTACCTCTTACCCCCGTTTTTTTTCAATATTTGTACCAATTTACCCGAAGTTTGTTTGCGTGTGCTTATGTGGCGTTCCGTTTGCACGAATTATCGTGATCAGATATTTTGTGGTCGGAACGAGATATGTGCGGTGGGGTAAACGCGAACCAATCAATTTTCCACTATCGAACTGGAGACACACATCATACCAGGGTTACTATCCACGATCGTGAAATACATAATCTGCAGGCGGGATCATAAGTGCGGTGCAGTCACAGTGGCTCTAGTGATAAATGTAGCACTTCAGCAGCGTCAAAGTGTTGCTAGGCATCGGCAAGCAGTATCTCAAAATGGACTACTACTTAACCTGAGAGCGTATGTTTTTCATGTCGCAGCTCAGCAATTAACACTCCCCATTGCTTCCACAATTAACCATGAAAACTCTGCATGTTTTCCTAATGAACTACCGCTTCATCTAGCTGAGCGATAATATGTGAACATATGGGTTGATTTACCGAAATATTTGAGCGGTTTGTTATCAATAGTGAACGATCGCGGCATAGCTTTTTTGGTTGAGTAAGAACTGCGTGTGGTGTCGGTGAATGTTAATTATGGACCGAGCAAAGCAATATCTATGTAGAACAACCCGGAATCTGTTTCTTGTGTGGAAGTGGAATTTCCAACCTCGCAACGGGGTTTATCATCGCTGATGCGGTAAAACAGCGCACTGTACACATCATTTACATGTTCCTACAGCCGGCTGTACATCTGCCACATTCGACAGATGGTATTCAAATAGCGCTAAAGTAAAGAATAAAGGAAATTCTTTACACACTTGTAAATTATCCATATCCTCTGCTAGTACTTTTTTTTCTCCATTCTGCTCTTTTCCATCTTTTGATTGCCTTTTTGCCTGACATTGTCGTTTTCCGCCAAAGCCAAAAACCCAGGCAACCCGACGGCGACCCAACATGCTTCATACTACTGCTACACTTCCCACTTCCCATGCAGTGATCAATCAATAAATTATTCCACCGGCTTTAGTTTTTCCCACCGTTTGAACCCCAAGCTACGTGTATGTGTGTGTGTGTATGTTGTGCGAGAGCAAAAGGTCTGCGCTAATGAATGTGTTCGGGTAAGCGCAACATACAAGAAGGAAATGGGGGATTTCAGAGCGTCGGTAATGAATTCTAATGCGCCCGCACGATCTCCCAGTGCCGGTCTTTGTGTGGAGCAGGTGAAACAAGGCAAGTCAGCTAAAAGGGTAAAATAGCATTGCAAAGGATCCCGCACTGTCATCGAAAGCAAGCGGGATTTCATTGAACGAATGGTTTCTTGTTTATTTTTTTGTACAAAACGTGCCCCAAAACGGAGGGTCCACGTGGTTAAGCGAACCATATCGCTCGAATTGGATCTTGGAAATTTGTTGAGAAAGTTACCGCGACGATTACATAAACGTACCTCTGGTAGAATATGGGGTCTCGCTTGGATATGAAGCTGCAAACAGCTCTTTCATCTGGCAAACAAGTTTGGAAAATTGCATTTTCGTACATCAAAACTATCATCCTATAACTTTGTTGTGTCCCAAACAATCACACAAATTGCATTGCGACATTGTTCGTAAATATTATCTGATCACGTTATTTACTCACACCAACATAGAAAATGCTGGGCGAAGATCTTGCAAAGGGAAAGGCATGATTGTAGCATTATGACCTTTTGCCAGACGACTCCCTCCCTCGTATACCCTTGTTTGCTAGAGTTTGTGTGACAGTTGACAGCACTGTACGGATGTGATCTATTTCAAAATGAAACTAAACCATTTTTCTTCCCTGGAAAGTCACAACAAAATTGAAGAATCGAAACTCTGGAGGAAATAAAATATACTCAAAGCTGATCACAGCAAAGCACAAGACTTCTCCCAAAGAAAATCTCACACGCAGAGGTTGAAAGCTGGTAACGAAATTATATGAGCAAAGGTGACGGGAGCCGGAAGCTCCGAGATGTGAATGAACGAGAATGAGAATGAAATAGTAAAACAAAATAAAAAGAACTGCCCCCGAATTGCTGCTTAAATGTGAAAAGCAGAAGAAGTATTGAAAACTAAAACTAGAAACACTTCCCATCTCTAAATTTCGTTGCGATTCGTCTGGTGTTTTTTGTTTTGTGTTTCTAGCGAAAGCAGGATAGCGTTACAGCAGCTTATGAATGATAGTTTGCGATCGGATTCGCGATCTAAGGGTGCTGCTTGGTGACTCGGTGAAATCTGGACACAAGGTGAGCTACCTGTTTCCATGTTGGTTTATGTTCTGGTGTTCTTTGAGTTAAGAATCCACTTCCTAGCTTATCATAAAAAATTAAAAGTACTTCTGTTGCGTCTTTAAAAAAAGATCTTGGTATAGCACTGTATCGCCTTTCGGGGTTCTTTTGCGCTTTCGCTCTCCATCACTCCCCCGGAGCAATTCTCTCAGTGGGCTTCGCTAAGGTCGCACTTCTATCCGTTCCCCACCAACACTCGGACGGGTTAGCAAAAGCATATTTTTCCATGCTTCTTCTCCGTGTAAGCCTCCGGGCACCTTTGGGGACGCTCTTGCTTCACATCATAACCTGTGCACCCCTGTGCCTGCATGAGGCGCTGTTTTACGCAATCTTTCATCAGCTGTTCAGCGTGAGTTCATCGGTTCCTCAACCGATTTTCCCTATTTGTTGCTTACTCCTCCTCGTTGTGTGTGTACTGTTTTTTTTTTCTTGTTTTACTCAATCACCCGTACCGTTTTTTGTTGTTTAATTTTTACAAAGTTTTGTTTCTTTCCTGTGCCCCGAAACGCCAATGAGATGCGTCGTTGATTGCGGGGACGTGAATTTTCAGTTTCACCCCGTATCAAAAAAGCCAACCGTCCCTTGGCTTACCCTGCACGGCCAGTGCACGGCTAGGCACAGGAAGTTGGCCGCTGCGACACGCATCAGCTACGGGAGTCGGCAAGGGTGTCTGGCAGCTGCTGAACTATAATTACAAATAAATTGTGCTTCTTTGTTCTTCGGCTCATCATCGATAGTCGCGACGGTTGTCGCGTACCTTGGACAGCTACTCATGCGCGCTACCTTTCCGTAACTCGGACGGTTATGATCATGTAGGTGAGGTTGGCCGCGATGGACGCGCGAGTGCGTATGCACTGCTGCCTTGGACGATCATTTGAGCAAATTATTCCTTTCCTATAGTACCGCCGATTGGCGGTTGTTGGTTAGCGGCAACCACAGCGTGTATGGTTGCTCATTTTTGATGTTGTTGTTTCATACATCCTTTTTTTGAAAGAGATTCGTGTTCATCTTACATAAATGACCAACTCGGCCTGCAATCCCCGTGCACCTCTGCTATTAAGTACCAGGCGTTTTTTTAATATATTTAAATTCATCCGTTGACTTATTTATAGACAGTGCATTGAGGCAGCATCTGCCCTCGTCGCTCCCGTCGTCTTTGTCGTATATTTCATCTTTTGCGATGCTTGCCTACCCATCGTTTAAATAGGCATTCAACCCGATGACGACCGATCGTCACGATACATTGTTGCGCAATGGCTGCTGTCATGCCAGGACACTAGTGGACGATCCGCAACGACCGCGGGAACAGTGCAATTGAACTCTTTTAGCAAGCGTGTTAGCATGTCAAATTTACAGACACCTTGAACACAGTGCTGGAAACACTTTTCTTCAGCAAATGTCGTGTGCAAGGTGCATTTGAAGTTTAATTTAGTAGCATCCTAGACGATGTCGTTGGCCAGTAGCGTTATTGGCAATCACTGAACTGGCTGTCATTGCGTATTATACAAAGCAATTAAAAATGCATGTTTCGTACTTGGATCATCGACGATTATCACATAATTTATTAATCTAGCCTTTATACAAATAATGTTTGCAATAATATTATAATTTGAAATATTTGTATAAAAATGTGTTATATTACATTAAGTATAGCTTAAAATATTAAATTTGTTATATTATATTAAAGAATCATTTAATGTAACTATTTTTGTGTTATTTTATCTTGAAACCTGATTAATTACTGACACTACTGAAAACAATAATACTCAATTAGAGTATGGAAAAGTATTATTATTTTACTGCCAAAATAATGTACAAAATATTGCTGTCAGTGAAACATCGCATTTCAAGAAAAGTGCAGGTCTTTTAGATTTCTTGCAACAAATTGTTGATACCTTTGTTAGCTCTTGCAATTTTAACAAGAGTTGATTTCTCTGTCGGTTCATTAACTTCCATGGCACAGGATTCGAAAATGCTTCGAATTGTTGACGAATAACAACGACAAAGGAAGAAAAAAACAAACTCCCGACATAGTATACCGTTTGCACTCAAACACTTCATCCGTGCAGGGACTTGGCCGAAAGGGTCGAATTTATTTGATTGCTTTTATGTTACCCGTTGTCACATTATTCATACGATGATTAGAGTGTCGCCAAATGTTTGATTTAGCATCAACGGCACACAATAAAATAAGCTTCCCGTGGCCCAGTGCAGGTGAAGGGAAGCTGTACGATGATGTCTTTAGCTTTAGTGTTTTGTCGTGCTCGAACCCAACCGAGGGAGGGGAGAGGGTGGGGGGAGGGGAGAGATCAACCCACCGAAAACTGACGCGATGCACCATTTCCACATAAGGGAGTGAGAGAAATAGAGTGCAGTAGGATGTGCCCGGTGGCCACGAGGGCGAAACAGCAGGCAAAGGGGAGGGGAATTTCTGCGTCCTCAATACGGAATCACGCCTGGGACACTCACATAATCACATCACGCGGCAGCTAAAACAGAAGAAAAATTTCCAACGACCAAACACAGCAAAACGCAAGAGCCAACAAAGAAAAATAAGTAACAAAAAAAAAAAGATAAAACATACAAGAACTACGGTTAGCAGAAACGCAACGAAAGGAGAATGTCCGGTCAAAAATGACGAAATTGACCAAAAACGTAATCGCGAAACATAAAAAGTATACACACGCAGCCGGTAGAAGCCGCGTGCGCGTTCGCGAAAAAGAACGCGACCGTACGACATTCAACGACAACGACGACAGCGACCAGTCAAAGCGAAAACCTTTTTGATCGAAGGCAATCTGGCCGGTGGACGGTGCCCAGCCAAGGTGCCTGGGGAGCAAGTCAAAGAGCATCAAAAAGTACTCCTCCCAAGGTCCGTGCAGCGTTGGTGGTGGTTGGGAGAGGGGTGAAGGGATGAAGAAAAGTCGAAAATAAATGGTCATCCGAAAATCGCTCACTCAACTCGCTCGCTCGCAGCAAATAACCACCGTTTCGGTGCCGGTGATGTCGTTGCCTAACTTTATACGTACGGTTAGAGCGAAGGAACATACGGGTTGATGGTGGAGAAACAAGACCTTGAGCCCCGGACCACTGCCTCCCAGGTGACGGGAACCGTGCGGGAATGTCGCGCACTTATGCTACCGATGGTGGCCGTGTCCCGCGTGGCGATGGATGTATGTTTCCGAATCGGAAGAGTGACACGGAAAATTGGTACGACGAAGGGAAGCGGGGAGGCTACCGGTGGGGGGAGGGGACATTTCGCGTAGAAAGAAAACAAACAATCCCACGAGAATCGGCCCAAAACGATGAAAAATATGCACTGCTACGAGGAGCGTTCACCACCGGGACCTCCAAAAGGGGGCATACTTTGTCGCAAATCAAAAACGAGCGTTTACAGGTTCCTTGAACTTGTGCCAGATTTCGACCTCGTTTTATGTATGTGTGGTTTTTTTTGTTGTTGGTTTCTTTTCTGTTACTGGCCACTATTACCGCTGTATGCACATGTATTGGCGCACACATTGGCCGAGTAATATGTTAAGGACCGGGCTTGCTTCACTTCTCATGTCGCCGCATTTCATCGGACTGCACATTCCCTGCTTCCCCGTTTCCTCCAGATTACGCTTTACCGTTGCGCATCTCGCGAAGCTCCTGCGGAAACTTTATCTCTCGCCGGCCGTCTTCTATCGCCCCGAAAACTTTGCTTGCAAGAAACAATGCACAAAAAAAGTAGCTGGCAGCTTTTGAAATGGCCGTACAAAACGAACGCAAACTAACCACGAGGGGTAACGAGGTGGATAGAGGGCAGGACAGTACGAAACGAGCGAGCAAGCGACCGATCGAACAAAAGCCCTTTTGGGCCCCTGCCGCAGCGAGTGGATGATAACCGGGCGGTATTATACATATTTTTATATATTATTAAAAAAAGACCGTGCGGATCTACGCTATATAAATTATTGTTATCAAAAAAACTGCATATTCACACACTCATACCCAAGAAATGGAGAGCGAGACGATGGTTGACGGGCACATCCTCATGATGCAGACAACGGGACACACCCCGGTCATAACGTGAAGGGACGAATCAAAAATGATATTAAGAAGAGCAAAAAACGGCCCTCTGACATGCATGCATGCATATACGCACGTATGTACGTACATGTATGTTTAGTATGTGTGCACATACACAAGTGCGCATCATGCAATCATCTCCGCATCCCTTACACCACACCTCCCTCTCCCACCACTCAGTTGCACTCCCGCTGGGGGGAAGAAAAATCTGTCCCCGGGGCAGCGACCAGCTCGCCTTAAATCGTCCCATGTCGCGTCAAGTTTCGGGCCCTAAAAGAAGCTGCCACCATTCGCTGACGGTTGTCGCGGCAAGATGCGCATTGTCCTTTCTAGCGTTGCTGATGCCACCGTTTGTGTGCAGCTGGGGCAATTTTCGATGGCGGTAACCGTTTTTCGTTCGATCATGCACCATCACGCTCCATAATGTGCCGTGTCGCCCGTACGTGATGGGGCCCCGGTAGCGGTGGTCTCATGGTCACCGGGAGGAATGCCTACGTCGGTACGATCTGGACAGCGTCGTTATCGGTTTTCGGGGCCGTTGGCATTTGGCCGTTGCTTTCGGTGCCGGAAGTGGTATGAGTGTGTAGTGCCTCTTACAGAAAGCAAGGAATATGCGAGAATAAAGCATACACACACACACATGAGCGTGCGCGCGTACGCATGGAAGGAAAATGGTCAAGAAGTTCCGAAAATGGGAAGACTGTGGGAGGCTGAGAGGTAAGGGGTTTGGAAAAGGATAACGATGTGGGGTTCGATATCACATCGATCTTGCGTCGATCGATCGGACCGATCTGACGAAACCATGTCCAAAAAGCGAGTGTCTACTTGTTTGGATATGATAAACGCAGTGTATCGAACACACTCGCCCAATCGATACCGGCCCGTTTAAATGGTGGACGGATGCAACCGAATGACAATGTGTCTTGTGTACGTTCGCTCGCATGCAGCGGACAAGCAGTTTGTCGCACAACCGTTCGAGACGAAATGTGTGTAAGATGGTTTCTGTCTTTTTTTTGTTTGGTCGTTGCCCAAAAATATTGTGATGTATTCAAAACAATAACGATTGTAATAAACAAGAGTTAAACATGGGCGCAGGTAATTGATTTAAAGCCCATTGGCAATCTCGGGCAGTACGGGAGGAGTGCACGTACGGTAGTTGAGTGCGACATAAACAATGTAAATTGGAACGGAATCCAATAAAATCGCTCCGAGACGCATCACATTACGAAGATAATCTGCGTGCGCTTGCGGCGAATGGGAATAGTATGTAAATTTTGGTGGAGTCTTCTTTTCATGTCACGACCACAAAGTTTACCGTGGTCAGAATGGGCTTTAGGCATTGCAAATTTCAATATACGGCTATTGAATTTTCGAGATATCTTCCATAATTTATATCATTGCTTTAAAAAAAAAGAAAAAAGTATACCAGAAAAAACCTCCAAACTAAAATTATTAAAATCCCATTTCGACAATTGTCTATTTCGCCAAATAAATCTAGAAACTGCACATTAGACAGCCACATTTGTGCGTTCAGCTTACAATAACAATCACAACATCCGCTTTCGTATGCCGAACTGATGCGTGCAATTAAGCTGTAACCACCCTGCGTAGAGTGTACAGCATAACTATCGCAAAGAAAGGCAGTGCACTACAAAAACCATTAGTCCAATTGGAGCACACCGCTTTCAGATCTATTGCCTATCCGATACCGGCTGCCCCGGATGGAGCGCTGGATTGTTCAAACGAGATGAAGCTACCTGCTATTAATCTGCTTTTCAATTATAAACACATTACATTAATGTGTTTTCCACTGAACGGAAGGAAGCAGGTATGCACCGTCCCCAGTAACGGGTGGTACGGGTGTATTGATAACTTTTCCACTACTTGACCCAACGCACGTGATTGTTTTGGTTTTCTTTTTAACTTGCAGCTTCGTCAATTGACGTCCACCGTTCGGCAACATGGGATGCAAGACATAAGCAGAGGGATTTGATTGTCGCCTCAATATGCAAATGTTGGCTTTCCCTGACTTTACGCCAGCTTCACAAGTGCTCAACCATTACCAGAGAAAACGATTCACATGGAGCATAGTCCAAAGGAAGCATATGAGACTCAAGCAAAGTGTTATAGAAATATTTATAGACATTGATCACTATTTTAATTCGTCAAACATATTTTACATGTAAATATGGTAGATATTCGAAATGCATTCAACATGCTCAGCTTCAATGAGAGGCTTTGAGTTTGATTCATAAAAGCTTCCTAAGAAGGAATAGCATCTATTTGTAGACATATAGTAGCTTTAGTCCTTAAGATCTCCAAGTCATTCTTAATAGTATGCCTTATGATTATGAAAAACCAGTAAACTTTGGTCTTGAGGCACTTAGATACTACTCAAGAGAATACTTAGAGATGATTGCGTGCACAGCTCATACATAAAACCGTGCACTTTTGAGTGAGGAAGCCGTAGTATTTGGCTCTTCTTCTACAGAGTCCTGGAAGTTTTAACGCTACTACAGTATGCATTTGTCCTTAATTCTCAATTAAGATCAACAACGCTATTTCCGTCTATTAGAATCTAACTCATTGCACTTAAGAGAGATTCCGTGCATTTTGAAGTTAGTTTCGTCTTTGGGAAGAGTTCATGGTTCAGATGCTGAATGACTTCTTTAGTCTCAGCTTCTGTCGTTGCATCTTCAACTTTGAAAAGCATTGCGAGTGGTTCGGATGGAGCAGAGGTACTATAACCTCAATTGATTATGGCCTGTGATTCCTGGATGGAATATTGTTATCAGGAATATTGTCTGAGAAACCGATATCTGCTTGGTAAAATTAAATGATCGAGTAAAATGTTCAAATTGCAACTCGCTTCATTGAAATGCTATTCCTTACTTTTGCTACATACATGTAACTGCACAAGTTCAGTTACAAATGAACGTTATTTTATTTTCTCGGAACAACGAAATTAAATTTCCTGAACTAGGTAATTTAATACGTTCGGGAGCTAATTTCTTGTGTGGTAAATCCATCTAGCGGAGACCCTTACTGTATTAACTTCACACCCAACATGTCGCATTCGTTCTCTTCATCACAAAGCAGACAAGGTTTGCAGCAAAAGATCCGCAAGCAGCTATTTAAAAAAAGCATACAAAAGTCCTTGCAATTCGCATGATAGTCCGCGTACAAAAGCGAGCAATAGCGAAAGTATAGATGGAGTCGTAAGAAGATAATCTCAACAATGACACACTCTACATTCCATTCTCTGTCGCATACGGTCCACGGATTCGCGTATCCGCGACCGAAGTGTCCGGTCCGGGGTGAACGAGGAAACCAACAAGCGACAAAAAGTGTGTGCACAGTTCCTGCATTTGGTACTGCCAGGACACACCGGTTTACTGCCAAGATGACGGGACACGGAAGAAGTGAAGAAAACCGCAACAACTTCTTCACCGGGTGCGAAACGCGAAAGGGGATCAGGGTGTCAGGGACCGGAGGGGGGGAAACGTAATTTGTTCATTCTGTGCTTGAGACATGAGACAGTGTGCCAGCCATTTCCTACCAGCGCTCGTCGCTACCAGCGTCTGGATGCGACCAGAGGATAGATCGCCCTCTATCTGAAGCGCGACTCGATTATTGAACCTACCGCGGCTGGATAGCTTGCGTCCGTCAGGCACGCTGGAGCTTTGCCGGTGTGATTTCAACTGGATTTCGAACCAGGTATCAGATGATACACACCGGATCAGGTGGAACCACTGGGAGCTCGGTTCAGCGGGCCAGCTTCGTGTGCTATAATTTTCCATTTAAAATCATATTTATCAACTTCGACCGCGACTGGGTCCGTGGTCGTACGTGGACCCACGGTGACGACGGGCTAGACGATGTGGAATCTATAGCAACAATTCGTCACAGTTCCATTTGAATCAAATATGGCACAAACATGGCTGCTAAAATATGCGGCCGTGTTCTTCAGCTTTCCGACCGAACTAGTCCACGAACGAGCGCTACCCATTCGCACCGGACTGGCGACCAGCCGGTAGAACCGGTGTCTCTTTTTTTGCTCAGGTGTGATTATTTGCACCGGGTGCTTGGACTAGTTCGTTGGGCTTCAGCACCGTCCAGCGTTGCATTACGGCAGTGACATTTGCGCTGTCTGAAACTGTACTGGTTGCGATTGACTCACGTCAAACCGTATGACTCGCAATGCGCCACACTACGCAAGCTGCCAACAGTAATTGATGAAGTGAGACCGGAGAATAGAAAGATTGATTTCATTTTAATTCACACACTGCAAGATACCGTGCCGTTCTTGGCTCGCGGGTTTTTAGCCATCCTGCCCGCAGAAGAATGCCATCCGTACGGGAGGATACGATAACACCTTTGCCATAAATTGTGACCGTATTCGCGATCGCTAGTGAAATACGAGTCTGGCTATGCCTATGGTTGGGAAAAAAGGCAGTACGAAAAAAATAGAAAGAAATAAAACGCAAAACCGGAACCAAGATACATACTGGAACCCGTGGACTACGCTTGTGGGAGCTGTAGTGCGGTCTGTCTGCGGTTTGTCGTCAGTGGCGTCAAACTGCTGAGGTGTTTTACAGCGCTCAGTGCGAATATCATCAGTTGCCATGTCTAATTCATGCAATCTGTTTGTGGCCATTTGAACGCACTCGCCGCCATGCCCTGCTGCCCGTTCGGTCGGTCGCGAACAGAACGCTTCAGGTTCGATGTACCCGGTGGTTCCTAGTGGAGGATCATGGCCACCTTGCCACCGCATCGCGACGGGAAGATGATTAGTCGCAAATTCTTTTTCACACGCAATCCCTTCCCGCTACACGGCCATACAAGTAACCCTTTTGCCCAGATGGCTTCCCCTGTCTAGTGCACGCGAATCTGGACGATTTGCTCTTGCAGCGTGCTGCCGCCCGTTAGAAATCGGCCGTACGGGTCGGATGGCTGGAATGTCAGTCGGCCCTGCTCGTACCATCATCGGACCTAATGAAGTCTTAATGAGGCGATCCTGATCATATTTTTAATGAGCAAAAAAAGGCATACGAAAAGGCCTTTTTGTACAACGAACCGAACCAACAGCTCGTCACAGCCCACTAATGGCAGTGTGTCATGGTGCTGTTACGACCCCTTGCGTATCACGCCCGACAGGAGCCACCGGGCAGCAGCAACGGCATCTGCACCAACAGCAACTTCAGCTTCAATATTAAGTGCGGGAGCCGCACATCAACGCCTTGCGAGTGCTAGAAAACGGAAATCCATAAATAAGGATTAAAACAAACGTGTTCGTCCATAAGGCTTTTGACGCGCTCATCGCCGAGAACGTAAGACCTAGACCACGGCAGCACGACGCACCGCAGCTACAGTAGTAAGTCACGATTTTTCTCTGGCGACATCGTTGAAAATCGTTCAACATGATATCCACCTTTTTCACTCAAGTCGCTTACATCGGCAGCGAAAGGATAACGGATGTTCGTGCTCTGGGGCATCACTGGGGTGAACCGGCAAACGCATGTGTGCTAAAATTGCAAGCCAAATTTTAAGCCCTACCTCATACTTTCTGTTATCAAATGGCTAATGCACAAAAGATTGGGAATATTACTGCACTACCGAAGAACTCATACTTGGAATTCCTGCGTGGATTCATTGAAGTATGTTCGGCGAAAAATTGAACCACTTTTTCAGATCACAATTTTTATTGCAATTTTGAGTGATACAAGCTCAGTGTATTAAATACGAAGAACAATCTAGAACATGGTTTATATTTAATCTATAGGACACTCTCCTGCCAATACCATGAAGAGATTCAGACCACCGTGACTTACTATTAAAATTTAGTACAGTTTACTTTTATTTGTCGATTTCTTTATCATTTCTGCTTGTTTCTGTATCATTAATTATCATTAACTCAAAAACAACACTTAATTAATAATGTATTAAAGTTTTGAAAAAATATGGTTTATGTAACTACATTGTTATGTCATTGTAAATGTTAAAGTCTTAGAGCCCCTAACGAGCTGCATAATTCTTATCTGAAAGAGTTTATTTTTAATTTCTTGCATTAATTATAAAGTTTTTAGTGTCTAAGCGTTTCTTAAAAAAAATTAAAGAATTGTTTACTTTAAAAATACTTTTAACGGATACTTACAAAAGTGGCATAGATATCCACAGGCTCAGAGACATATGCTGCAATGGATGGGAATCCAATACAAAATGTAGTTATCTTAATATTTCTTACAGTTTCTTACAACAATTCTTCATTCTATTGTTTCAGATAAAATGACAACCCCCGAACCGTGCCAAACGCATCTGGTGTGAAGTATGAAGATTTAGCTGCACCAGTTACCATCCTTGCTCAGTAATGTGTGACCCTGACAACTATCCCGTGACTCGGTGATGTACATTGAACCACGTGTGCAGCGTATGTAGTGTAGTGTCGTAACATTCGCTTACAGAACAACGGTTAGTGACGCACAGTTGCGCAGAATGGTCAGTATATAGTAGTATGCCTAGTCTAGTACAGTACCTGCAGCACAGTACGTTGTCGATAGGCTGCAATCTGAAGTCGTTCCCGCGCCGTGATGCACAAAGTCCGCACACTGTCGACCGGTACAAGCATGAACCAGCATCAAAGTGACCTAGTGACTTCAGTGACCGTATCGAAAGGAACCGCCACAGCGATCGGGACGAAACCGCACGTTGCCGGTGCACCGAACGGGCCGTCCACGCTCAACAACAACAACCTGAACAGCAAAAACAAAAACCCTTCCACCCAAACGAACGCCACCGATAGTGTAATACATATGACCAACGTCAGCGTACCGCCGAAGCTGCTTGTCCCGAACGGGAAGAGCCAGGCCCCGGCAGTACCGTCGGCGCCGGATGCACGTGCCAAACAGGTGTTGAAAGAGGCTGTCGATGCGGTTGTAAATAGTTTTGCCAAACACACCCAAGGATATGGAAGAGGTAAGCAAAACGACAGTTCTAAGCGTTCTACTTTTGTTGTATAAATTGAAGGGCCATTGTTACTACAGCATACAGGTTGCTTCTTTAACAGTAAAGGTTTGTAACAAAACATGTCTAAAGCGGAGGAATCGGGTTAATTACGGTCAGTGACTCGTTCTGCCAGATCACCGCTATCTGACATCATCGTTACAATGCATCCGTCAAAATAATGCATTCTTTGACGTCGATCGACCGGCAGTGCAGCTCTCCCATTGATCATTACTCATTATGACAGAATTATTTGGGGCATTGCATACGGCAATCGATTGTTGCCAAATTTCAGGATCTTCGCCCTTTATCTACAAAACCTGAAAAGAGAAAAAAAAAACTTTGGTCAAGCCCATCAGCCCATCGTGGCTTCAACCGGTACACTTCCACTCTATCGAAAAAGAATGGCCAGAAATCCATTATCTGGCTACAAATGATTACTTTTCATAATTTTTGAAAACTCATCGTTAGCTTCCGCGAAGCATTTCGGGCATCAGGAGAAGAAAAAACTAAATAACGCTTGAAATTGAATGTGCTTGAACTGGCAAGGTGCTCGGGAGTCGGCATGCAGCGATGCACTTTTCACGAACCATCGGGCTGAAAAGCAATATTTCAGATGCTATTCATTCACGGCCACCACAATGGCACATGGACTTTAAGGATGTACCGTTCGTTACAATGCCCGGTGCAGCCGCGTTCATCGACATGCTGCAAGGTGCAAAATCAACCTGGCAGCCCCAAAAAAAGCCTCTTTTTTAAATAAATCTTTTCAAATAGCACAATACATCATCGCCGATGCGCACCCGAATACTTCCAGAGCGTTCGCTAATTTGTGACCAAGACGACAAGATGCAAACCCATCACCAGTTGACCGAAGGGTAATGCACTTTCAGATAACAGTTTTACAGTAAGAAAAAACGCATGCGCATTGGCATGAGTATGACGGGAAAGCATACCGATGATCGGAATGATCGTGTAAGGGGCGAAATGCTTGTCAGATGACGAAAAAAAAGGGGTAATACATACAGTCTGTATTCACCATGATACAGGCACTCGAACAATGAGAACCGTGTCACTCCCGTTCAAGTGCTAAATTAACACACCACCCATAACCACAAAACCCACCATGTCGATTCTTGCTCGTCCTTAATCGACGTGAACCACTGGGAGCCCCCGGGGGAGAACACATTGTCGCGGAGTGAAAATTACTTTTTCGTCAGGAAATAATCGAACTAGCTACAGCCGGCTACTCGCCGGCAGGATCCTGTTGCACTTTGGCAATTTGGGTTGTTGTTGGTTACTTCGCTGTTGTCTTTTTCTCTCCCCACGTCAATTGAGCACCGCTTTCGGGTTAACAGCGATGTTAATCGGCACCCAGGCGAACCCCGAAATGCAAACGGAATCTGCAGTACAAAGAAATCTGCGAGTCATTATTTTGGAAAGCTTAGTCATCAATCATTATTTCGAACAATTTCAGTCTTAAAAACACTTTTGATGCTCGGGGCGCGCGGGAGCATTGGGTAAGTCGGTCCGAGCCGAAACATGGGTCTCGTTCCTATCTATTTATCTTTTGCCCCCTTTTTTTTTTACACGAAATTGTGTAGAATTGTTTCGAATGCAGTTTTGCGGTGCATCAGTGCACAATGATCACATCATATGTTGTGGCACGCATTAGCATCATGATCGTAACGTTACTTACAGTTGAGTTTCGCTGGGAAGGTACACACAAAGGGAACAGGCTTTGGCCAAATTCGGTGCCAAACACGTCCACGGACCCAAACGGAAGGAAACGAACGGTGCGCCCCGATTGCTACGTCCTCCCAGTAATTAATTTAGATTGCCGGAAAAATAAAACATCCCGGGGGATGAACCCAAAGGTACCGAAAGGTACCGTCCGAACCGTAATGGAATGTCAAGAGTCAATTTTTTATTCGAAAATCATTCACTCGGTGCAATTTCTCATCGGCACCACATTTGGGCAGTGTGGCGTTAAAATGATGTCTAACGATAAGTTTCGTCAAAACTGGACGACTCCCGACAGTAGCCGGGATCGATCTACAGGTAAATTTATGTAGAATCGGTAAATGAGCTTTCCGATCTAATGAGGTTCGCCAAGCTCTAGAGGCATTTGTTTTTTTTTTTTCGAATGACTCTTTATCGTGGACAGCCAGAAATAAATGTGTGGTCATTTGTATGCTTTCAAAAGCACTGACAAATGCACGATGCTTTTAAAAAGGGGAGCACTGTGCTTAATTACATTCTGTTTACATTTTTCCTGTAGCTTGTGTTGATTTAATTGAATACTTTGAGTAATGAACTTTAAAGATAAAAAGTTCATTACTTAAAAATAAAAAAAGTAATGATAAAAAGTACATTTCAATTTACGTGAATGTTTAATGTTAAAATGTTTTCAATGTGTTTTAACTACAAAAAGGGAATTTGTTATTCTTCCATATCAGCAGATTAATAAACACAGGTATGTAATGTATTGCAAGTTCCTTAATTTTGCAAGTTAAACATTTGCCATAAAACACTAAAAATATTCTCCAAATTACCTAAGGCCCCAATGTTCGAGAATTGCAATCTCTTGGATTGTTCGCGTCTTGCTACCAAAAGGTTTTTCGGTTCGAGTTGTAATTATTTTACAACAAAACATGATAGTCTGCCAAATTTGATCAAATCTTAATAAATCAATGAAGTTCGTTAAAAACTTCAGGAGTTAAGAATGCTTAAACGGTAACAAATTAAAAACCTTTGCGTTTCGTTCTCAAATGCTATTATTTTGTTCGTATTTTACGTTTTGCATGACAAAATAAAAATTATTCTTAAAGCTGAGTAACACAAATAGTTGTTTTAATTACTCATATTTAGATGCTTTGCTGTCGTATCCAGTCGCACTCTTCTAAAATGTTATAACTAACCGAAAGCAACACCGAACCGTTAAGTGTAAATTGAAATTAAAACCACCAAACAATTTATCATTTGACTAACCTAATTTCGCCAACAACCCGGAACCTTGATCTACCCACACGCATACAAAGAAAGTAGCATTTTTATTGTGTGAATTCGTTCCACATATTATCATGTCGGGCACGTTTGCGTTCTGCATTCGGACACGGCGTTGCTTCATTCTGACCAAGTGCTCTCGCTTTCCCATCCAACAATCGCTGGCTGACTGGCTGGCTGGCTGAAAGGTTTATATCTTACCCCCTGAACTGCTTCATAACTTAACGCCTGGCCACAACAGCACCGGATCACAACGTACGATATTTTCGCATCCGGCATCGGCTCGCCGTGTGAGAGATGAAACATCTCGCTGCAGTTCCCTGTTTACCACGCGCGTCTGCCCCCTCATCTGAAAAGGGCAGCGCGAATGATACGCACAAACGGAACGGTGCAAATTGCGGTAAGCCGCGAAGGTTTCGCCAGATTTTAATAAACAAAATCGCTTACGAATCGGAACCAACATCAACGGCTGGGAGCTCTCTAAACCCTGAGTCGAGCTGTGGAGAAAGGTGAGAGGAGTGGAGAAAAGGGGGATGTTGTCGCTGATAAACCCTACTAGTCCACCGTGTCGAATCTGTACGGACCTTGCCACATGCGCATGCACCCGCAGGTAAAATAGTGAGTTATCTTCTCGGTTTTACCGTTACTCTGTTCAATCAAGATTTTCGGTAAAGGAGCTCCCAGTTCGGAGGACCTCAGGGGACAGGGTGTGGCTACGTACCGCAAAAACGCGACGCAAATATGCGTGCGCTTATGCTACAGTGTGCTGCACCTGGATCCGGTGCAGTGGATCGCACCGATTGTCACCGGCATCGTGATCGTCGCGATCGCACAACGAATGCCAGATGCTACGGTTGGTACTGGCATAATCTGTACAGCTCCAGATATGGTCAATTCGTGTCCTTTCTGTGCATGTACGGCTCGCGCACACTACATCAAATATTTTAATCGGTTGTCCCATTATTGATTGTTTATGATATTCGTCATATTTTAACTTCGCCCCGGTGTGGCAGTGTCTGCTCACGGTTCACAGCCCGCAACTGATGCGTGAAGCGAGGCACGAGGTGATGCATTAACATTTTCGTTCCACCGAATAAACCACTCTACCGCTGCCGGTGCCGTGGACACGGGAATCCAAAAGATGGAAGGAACAGGCCATGTTAATAGGCATCATCTAAAGGACATGTGGTGATAATTTTGGATTGACAATCTTTTACATCCCTGATGATGCCAAGCGGTGGGCCGTTGTTGTGGCATGGTTTTTCAACCTCACCAGTAACCTAAATGCTCATCTCATTACTGATCCACCCAGAGATGTAGGTTCAATTTTTTTTAATATTTGTAAACCCCTAAATGCTCATCTCATTACTGATCCACCCAGAGATGCAGGTTCAATTTTTTTAAATATTTGTAAACCATTTGTTGCAAATGTAAGTATTTAGAAACAAAACCCGTCAAGTCGTAATTAAACGTTTGACAAATTTGTAATGTACAGCAATGGAAAGTATTAAAACAAATTACTCCCTGTTGACCGCTCGCTCCTCTACTTCCAATTAACTAGCTGCTCATATTCCCAAGTGTGCATCAAATGATTGTAGATGTTGCGGAGATAATGTCCCCCTCCCCTCCCCCAACCAAAAAAGCAACATATTTACATCGATAAAAATATGCGAAAGCAAAAGTAAAATGCTACGGGCATACGTTACGGCAAGTACAGGCAACGAACCAAAATTACGAATAATATGTATGAAAATTGTATGGACAATTTCACGTGATACCCTGGCACTGTAACCAGCTGATAGTAATGATGATAAAATTATGCATATTATAAAAACAGTGAGCGGTTCTGTGCATTTCAGTGCAAAAGATGATGCTGCTGGATGCGCGATGAAACGGCACAGAACATTACAGCGCCGGTAAGTGAGCTAGGAGCAAAACTGAATTAAACGTACACCTTTCGTGTGTCACCCTGCTTTTGATATAATTTGTTTACTCTATCCCGCACCACCACGGTTAATAAACTTTCTCAGAAGAAAGCTCTCCCTTAAAAAAAAGCTAATGCTGGCCGAGGGGTTTTCGTCACGCACGCAAAACGCTAAGCGATCTGTCCGTGATTGCGTGCGGTCAAGCTATTGGTCGAAGTGTAAGTGCACTTACAAATTTAATTAATATTGTACCTATTGATATACCCGACCGAATAGCTGTAATGGTAACGATGATGCTGGCCGAGCTTCCCATGTAAGAAACGCGCATGCAGAAAACCTAGCGACCCTTCGGGCTATTGGTGCAGCGTTGACAGACATATGCAATCAGCTAATTTTGATACGTTATTGCAACATGCATCGCGATGCACCGAACACTGGGTCGCACCACAATGCCGCGCCGTCTAGAGCCGCTTGCACGATCCGCGTTGCATAGAAGTGGACACGAGTTTTTAATAGTTTTTATTATTGCTATTATTATTATTACGAGTTTCCCGGGTTTTACGACCGATCTACAACACCACGGGTAGTCCAATAAATCAGCGGTCCATCGATGGATACAGTTTGCCGGTGCGGCTGGATATTGATTTTCCTCGGGAGCGCTCAGGTAGGGAGGGAAAAATGCGATCACGCGTTACTTCGATGGTGTCCATCCCCCTGTGCTCCAATATCTACCTCCGCCCTTCATCCCGCAACTCCCCCAAAGGTACTTAATTTTACAAGAAACGGTCCCGAGAAACTATTACGCATTCATCGACGCATCAGACATCGGTGGTTCCTTCTGTGGTGGTTTTCAGCCGCACTCTAGTTTAATCATGGCTCTTGGGCTGCCGTCGTCTCAGATGTTTTGCGATCACCGTCGTGCAAAAAAGTGGCCGGTTGCGATTCAAATGTTCCGAAATGCTTACGAACGAAGAACGCCGTTTAGGTTGTGTTCTCAGGAAACAGACTGTACGCACGTCTGGTACATCGGGTCGAGTACCGAAGCATAAAAAAAACCCGCCATACACTGTGCCAGGAAAATTATCAGTTTCTTACCTCTGATCATCTTTTATGTCACTACAAATTTTTATTGCATTTCTGTGCCAGAAACATAAGCACCACATTGTGTCCCGGTGTACTGGTGTTGCAAGGCTGATGAGCCTCGATTGAAGTCTTGGCAGGCAACTACCACTGCAGTAACGAAACAACTACAAAAGCACAATCAGTAAAGGGAAGAGAAAAGCGCATTGGAGGTGAGGCAGAGAAGCTGCTCCATTCTCGTGACCCAAGACAGAGACACTCGTGGAAGCCTTCTAAAACCATAGCCTTGCAGATGCCGGACATGGACAAGCTACGTTCCCCTGTTCTACGTACAGAGACGTGTAGTGAGAAAGGAAAAGCTTATGCTCATGTATGGACCTTCGGACCGAATATTAAGCTGCCGGGAAAGATCGAACGGACGAAAAGGAAACAATAAAAACATGCTTTTACGGCGGAGCGGGGTTTTCTTGGTATCTTCAGACGGTGAAATCACCTCGAAGCTGTCCTTTTGAAAATGGTCATTATATCTTCTTTGAGAAAGAATTTACTATTTTAATTTTTGCGAAATTCCTTAAAGTTTTAGAACTCTGAGAGCATCATAATTTATCATTATGAAGAGTTTTCCTCAATTAAAAAACTTCATTGATGAATACGCCATTCGCCATAATCCACGGCGCTCAGCAAACAAAACTGCGGCAGTGCTGCCAATGATGATCGTTTCTATATCATCCAGCTGCAATTCACCTCAATCTCAATGAACCATCACTTCCAAAGCAATAATTTACTCACTCAACGAGTCGTTATCTTCGGGGCACCGATACGCCCCCCTTACGCAACGGGATCGTTCCGAGGATTGTGCTTCCACAGCTCATCCCATGGCGTAACTGAGATCGCGTAAATCCACAAGATTAAAACGGTTGAGTCATGAACGGCCAAAACGTTTCCGAAGGCGTCTAGCATTAACTCCCGCGCACGTGGCCAGCTTCCATCCATCGTACGCGGTACTTTGCACAACAAAAAATAAGGGGACGTCGAAATGCAACTGCACTTCCTTTCGTCACAATCATCCGCTAAGAGTGCCAAGAGAGTGGGATTAAATCCGTTTTTGCATCTTCCTTCTTTTTTTTTTTTGCAATCCTTCCTGCAAAACACCAAAAGCGATCCGACACTTTTCGGTTTCTTCATCCGCTATAATTTTCGCGTGTATTAGCGTCGATGGGGCGCATACGGGCGCTTGGGCCATCGCAAGGGTCCGTGTCTGCGAGGCAAACGTGATGCACTTGAACGGTGCTGGCCTCAAATGCGAAACCGGACCGGACGCCGAAAAGTCAAGGACGGATGGACTCGGACCCGTTGACGGGTGCGGGTTGATCCACATACACATGCTGCTCGGTTCGGTGGAGTCTTTGCTGCCCGCAGTACCAGGGGGTGGGGAATGATACTTCGGTGCATCCCACGTCACGATCCGGATAATGAAAGCAAAATAAAACAAACGGAAAAATGCGCAATACATGGTCGGCTTTCCTCGTGGAGGATGAAATTAACTTAACGCATTCATTCTACCCACCCTTCGGGTGATGCACGTTTGCGCGTGGTTTGGAAGCCTCTGTTTGCGTGAAGTCTAGTTAAGGTGCGCGTGCCTTGCCCCGAAGCGAAGAGCACGAAAGGCTTGGGTGGTGTAGATTTTTTGGCTGGAATTACCAGAGGGTGCCAGATGTTAAACTCGACTCTGGTTGATGTTCGGTGTTGCTGAGAGGATCCACCGGTTGCAATCTGTCTGAGCTTTACGTCTAAGACATCGTAATTAGTATAATTTTGTAATACGCGTGCTGGGTTGTTTGGTCGTGTGCATACAAACCGTTATTTTTCACAGGTTGTGGGCAACTTGAATACCGATTTTACGTTTCATTTGGCTAAACATAGGGCTGAGTAATGTAAGATTACAAAACCGTAAGCCTGGTCTGAGATACAGTATCGATCATACCTTTCGCAATACTCCTCCTCGATTTTAGGCCTTGAGATATTTTAGTTACTGATGTAGTGATTGTCATCTGATGTGTTTGTGAAAAATAATCACACACTGTTAAGAGCATACAAGGTGAATCAAAACGTTATTTTGTACATTTAGGTTGGACACCGAAATAGATATTTTTTCGAAACTAAATTGTTGTTTCTTGTCTGAAAATTGAATTGCATTTAGTATTAATGATAACTGGAATACTATAAAGTGAAGGCCTATCGCTGATTCCGTAATTCCAACAGGCAGCCCTAATTTTTAACATTTTACAATTTTATATTAGTTATCAATTATTTTAAATAAAAATCAGTATTATCACC
>KI422834.1:0-30440 GCA_000473375.1 Anopheles culicifacies
TTTTTTTTATTCGACCATTAATTACTAAAACGCATCCTAAACACGTTCACACACCCACATAGTTCCTTCGGATTGAATAGGAAAAAAGGAAGCAAAAACCTTTCGAGAGCCATAAAAGCGATTAGGAAATGATGATGAACTTTTATTAGGTTTTTGAACCGCATTTTCCGTGAGGACGGGAGGTAGACATGGAGAGGTAGTCGGATGAAAATGCTGAGAATGATGGCCTTATTTTTGGAGTCATGTAGTCGCAAACGATATGTTTACATAGCGGCCGTTAGCTTTAATGTTTGTCTGCATGGAGAATACACAAAATTACAAGAGAATATACCATCGTGAACACTCGAAGATAAAAACAATATTAGCTGGAACAAAACTTTACAAATTTGTGCCATACGTTAACATTTAAATATTTTGACTAAATAACTTGGGATACTCTTGAATCACGCTCTAAATACCACAAAAACGAACCTTATTCAAGGTTATGATATGTAGTTTCTAATACTTATATTAGGATAATCGTTTTTTTTTTTCTAATTCAATATTAATTACAAATAGTTGTAACGATCACGTGTTTTGCTCCACACGTGGCAAATGCATATGAGACGGAAAGCCATCTAGCTCTCCTGAACAACCGAACTGTAATCGAATATTGTGGTTTGTGGTTTACTGTACTTTCAAAGACAGTTCCAATCAACGTACGTATGGAAACAATATTAAATATGATCGCACATTATCTACAAAGGTTGTGATTTACACAAACATTATCTCGAAGTTTCTGCACGTAAATGTAACCGTTGATTCGTGCTTAAACACGTGTTTTGATGACGGCAAGCCAAATAATTTGCAAAACAAAACAAAAAAACATACACGCACACACAAACCAAGCAGACAAAGTGTCCCTAACGCGAGCCTATTTCTATCAATGTCGACCATTGTGTAGATTATGAGGAAAAAATAATAATATTAATGCAAAAACTCAAACTCGTCAAACGCACGGGCGGTGAAAAAATAGTTATATGGCGAATAAAACACACATTGTAAATTGATCTGTCGTATGGAGCGGTGTGGTTGCGCATCGATTGAGAGCTATCGAGGGCGCCATCAGCGATGCGTAGCTCGTGATTGTCGCCAGCCCTGCCCTTTCCTTAGCCTTGGAGTCCGGTCGCCCCCCCCATCCACCATCATCAACGTCGCATCATTATCACGACCATACGGATCAGGGTCAGGTCCGATATCCGACTGGTCTGGGACGAATATTTGCATGCCGGGTGTGTCGGGTGGTATTTTTTTCGGGATGCATCACTCTGTAGGGTGTTGTTGGTATTCAGTACGTGCGTCACCCTTCATACAGCCTGAGCAGTGCGTACGATGGGAAGGTGGCACCGCAGATGGGACCACGTTTGTTATTTATTTGGCGGACAACTCTCTGTCCTGGTCAGGTGCAACTCTCCTTTTTTTTATTGCGAATTCGTTGAGCGAAAGTTCAATTGCTGAATTGAATTGGTGAAATACCCGTGACCTAGAGATGTGAATGCTTTATTATTCCATCTTCAATAAAAGCGAAAGTATGTAAATGAGACGGATTTAACGTTGAGAAATAAAATTGTTAAATTTTGATTGATTAACAATAATTTCAGATAGCATATACATTTTGGACTTTACTATGTCACGGTTCAGATAGATTCGCTTGGGAGCACTCAATTACTAGGATATAAAACAAAAAATTTGCTGCTATTGTCGTCAAAAAGGTTTATGTTTATTTAATGTACTAAAATACCCATTAAACGCAGAAAACAAACATCATAGTAGACATAACCTTGACAAAAGTAGTATTTGGGGACAAGTTGCTCTGTGTTTTCCCTGTTAAGTTTTTGTTTGTCACAATTCACCCGTGATACCTGTACGGTCTGTAATAAACCTGTCCAAAATTGCAGACAAAGAGAGCTTACTGATTTTTTTTTGGTTTTTACCATCGACAAATACAGAATACAAACTTGTTCCTCTAAACAAAAAAACGTTTAGTTTTTCATCTATTTTGCGGCTTTGTTCCGTACTCTCGATAGTACATGGTTGAACAATTTGCACGAGTATTCATTGAACGTTACGCAGCTGTATTTTTTCTTAATTTAGGTAACTTTTTTTTGTAAATGGTATATTCGCTTAGAAAAGGTATTGATGTAACAAAGTGTCTACTTTGAAGTAATTTAATCGAATTATTTCAAACCGTCCCGTAGCGTCTGTACATTGTATCAAGTTCATGCTCTTCAGAATAAAAGCCTCAAATCAAAAGGGAATGAATGAACTTTTTGTCACACGCAAAAGCATTTCCCGGGCGCTTTCATATAGGCTTACCGGCATGGAGCAACCAAAAGCCATCATTATGTGCGCGTTGGCTTTTAATGATGCACGCAAACATTCGCAATTAATAGTTCAACGGAGAAAGAGAAGGCCACCATACACCACGAACAACAACATGCACCATTCAATGCTTCATTTCGCACAGGTGACGCGCCTCCAGTGTGGTAAAGTTCGCTGTTGCGCTACAGTGTTGGATCAATATTCATCGGATGGCTAGCGTTTCCGTCTAGCACCCTTTTTTTTACGAAAGGGCTATCCTGGAAGGAATTGTGATCGAGAACAAACGTCACCGGAACGAAACGAGTGGAACAATTGTAAATAGGGGAAGCGGTTAAAAAGAGCATCAAAGTATTTGTAGCGATGTTTATTCTACCTTAACCTCGTTAGCATGATTGCCACATTGGATTGTGTGGATGCACTCGTTTCGTAGCATAAAACTATTGCACCGGCAAGGTAAAATGCTCCTTCGGGTGATGGGTCAACATGTGTTCGTACGGTATAGTGGTGCGTGCATGAAATTGCTTTTGTTTGATGAGAAATGTGTGCAAGCTGTTAGCTAACGACACCTGCATTATCATACGCGAATGCACTCACTGCAATGCAAAGAATGCATGTTTGCTTGCATGTTTATCATCGCGTTCATTTCCGCAGAAGCTGTCGCAAATTCATACGCAACAATGTTTGATGATCTAGTTGGAGTGACAAGTGATCGAAATAACTGGCAAGGTTAGAAGAAGAACCAATTTAAATCATACGTAAGCGGTTTTTTTGGACTGCCGCACAAACATTTGACAAGGACACTGCAATCCTGACTTCTGGTCGGATTGGTGTGTATGAAATAAATGTGCACAAACTAGCCCTTTTGTTCCCTTTCACATACAACGATCATTTCCTTATCGAACACCTGCTCGACGAAGGAATGCATGGAGACCGTTCTCAGACAGGCCCATAAAAACCAGACCAACCATCAAATCAAAGCGGCTCGTTGGGACATAATTAAACACCAACGACGTCTACACTTTCTGCATTCCCTCCGAAACCACCTATTTAATTAGAAACATTTAGCGGCACACAAAACAAGTAACAAACACAAAAAAACTTCTCTCTACAAATGAGTGACAGACGCGATTCTTGCCGCAGCCATTAATTACGTACCACACACACACACACAGTTGCCTCTCCCGTGGCCATATTTCTACGGCCAACTGTACTGTAATTGGGTTTAATAGATGTCAAACGCGATAATGAAACTATCTTATAAATTATAACCGTACATTTACATGTCTGGTTGGATGTTTGTGTTTGGTGGGGCTTTCCAGTGCAGCTTACTGTGTCATTCCTGCAGATTCTTCACCGAGCGAGGGAGTTGAATGTTGGGATTTGAAAGCTTCCTCTAGCTGTGATTAAAACATACACACGTGCGCTCTAACACGTCCATTAAATGTCCAGGTTTAGATATGCAAAGTTGCGCTGATAAACAAGCGTATGATAGGTTTTTTTAAATGCTAAATGCTTAATAAGCAGGTGGTGGAAAGTTGTTAAACTGTTCCGGGAATCTAACAATTATCGTGAGTGGAATAGATAGTTAGGATAAAAATCAAAACCCCTGTGGTTCATTAAATCAATAATAAGCAATTAAAAATGATAATTCGCCATCAGAAAAATATATTTGAAACGATGATGACAGGAAATGATTTTAATTTCAACGCTTATATTATACCAAGCAATAGTATTATTTTAACTATTCGTTACTACTTAGAGGTCAAAAATGTAAATTGGATTTTCTCATTGATTTTTTGTTATCAGTTACCACGCTTGCTAAGATTGCTATCACATCATGCAAACCGTCATGTTAACCCACTTAAAATATAGTTCACTGTTCCCGTACTGGTTAACATTCTCGCGTGAGTAATCCCCTGTTAAGCTCGCGTTCGCCACTTATGCATCCCCGTATTGTCAACCCACATTCTCACCTGCATCGACCCAGACCGTGACTAATAGTCTGACCGAACTACACTCTTTGCCATCCGCCTGCCCCCAGCGCCGAGAGCAGCACATTCTGAAAAGTAAAGCGTGCCCGCGCACGCGCACATGACGCCATTTTCCGGACATGACTGCACGGACCGGCTGGCCGTGAAAAGCTCCAAGAGCCCTAACCGCCAAAGGAATACAAGTCGGGAGCACAGAATGCATCACGCTTTTCTGGATAGGGGAGTGTGATACGGTAGGGAACTCGCTTCCCTTCTCTAAGTGTCTAAAGTAAGAATGTATGTAAATCAGTCCGCTATCGAACCGTTCGTCATCTTCGTGTCGGCGGTGGTGGAATTGTTATTCTTGCATAATTAATATCGGCACCGAAACCCGGTCCGGCCAGGTGAACCGTTACGGAAAGGGCCCTCTCCCTAGGCCGGGACATGATCAGCGCGCGAAGGGTAAGAGCATACGAGCAGTGAACATGACATGGTTCTGCGGAGTGATTTCTCCTGAGTGGGATCGCATTTACATCATCTGAAGCATTCCTTGAGTAAGGTTCAACTGTCCAATATCGAGAGGGTACGGTACGAGAATGCAAATGTCTTACGTACGTAATAAAGCGCTACGATGGGGATGATGGTGACGTGAGTAGGTAAGATTTATCGAGCTGTTCCTCCTACAAATAGCTGTCCCTTTCGCCATTTATTCCCCCCAGGAAGCGTCAATAGATAGGGAAGTTGCAAGGATCTTCCTGATAATAGGACAGCTTGTTCAAATGAAGCGCAATGCTGGCAGCACCATAGTGTAATGACATGATTTAATTGAAAAACCAAACAACACAGCCCCACCGGTGTCCAATTGAGACTAACGCATTTTTAATTGGGTTTTATTCCCTTGCAAAACAAAAAAAGGGACCTCTCCCTTCTAGGGTCAAAGCATTTCAAAGCGCGAGCAGTACCATCGTCCACCCCGTGGCAATGAGTAATGACTGACCCCGTTATGGGATCAGCTTACAATCGGTTCGCCGTCATCGTTGTCAACGTAGTTTATTGATTGAAATGGCCACAAAACTCAATGATCGGTCCCGAGCGGTTGTTTAAACGGGGGTGGCATGTGTGATCTATCTATTCGATTGCAATCGAGCTCCAGTGTGCGCGTACGTGGGTCAAAACCTTGAGGATCTTCCCTCCGGACACACGGCCGACAATGATCGTTTTCTAATCAAATAAACGTTCATCGTGCACACGAAGAAAAAGGCCCGGTACGGGTGGGATGGATTTCGTAAGATCTATAACGTCCCAACCCGAGAGCCAGCGCGATCTTTGCTCGATCAATCATTCACTATATGTGCCGTCGCGGGAAGCGATCCTATCGCTCCTAGGCGCAGTCGACGGCCGCGTGTTTTAGCCGAGAATCGTTTTGCGCACATAGCGTTTAATTGATTTTTATGTTCACCGAAACAAATTCATCAACTGACCGTCATTCGGGCGGGCAGCTTCTGGAGACTTCGACGTATTAATGTCTCTTTATTGTGACAGTTTTATTGCCCACTGGACAATTAGAGTCGAGCGCGTCGTTAGTTCAATGCAGCCCGCAATGGTATGTGGGGTTCATGATCCTGTGTGGTGAATTTTAATTATTTTATGAGCATAATTAAGAACCAATTTGTTTGAGAAGTTGCAAAAAGTTTTTAGAAGACTTAATATATGAAATTTTCATTATTAGTTTGGCTTGTCGTGATGTCGTGACATTATAAATAGTTGTCTAAATTACAAATAGCGATTTTTAAAAATATTGATTGCATACAGCTTGGGTTTTCTTTAAAATTTTTAAAAACGTTTTAACCTTTCCATCAGTTTGCTACCTAATTGTTTTGCTCCTCCAGTTTCATTAACAGTTTGCTGTAGAGTTTGACGTTCATCAACGCAAATGCAATGGCGCCATTCCGTCGAAAGAAACCCGTCCACGAGAGATGTTCCGATGACCTTTACTGATACTATCCTCGTGATCACGCTGGGAGTTCTTGTGATGAAAATCGTTTGCGGATGAGCTCCATCGTGCTCAATTTCCATCAATAGAGTCTAATTATTCGCGAGGTTTATGCCACCGTTACTTTGCTTCCCTCGCACTAAAGCCATTCCCTGCCTGCATCGTCCACTTATACGCCCTTTAGACTTCGCCGTTCGGTTTTGATGGTGGCAAATTGAATTTGTCGCGTTTTGTTTCGTTTTATTTATTTTTTTGTTTCTCATGCTGTAAGGACACACTGGAACCTGGACCGAGCAGACTCGTGCCATTTGACGAATATCACCCAGATCTCATCGCCCGTTAATCTGCTTGATGGGACGGGCACATAAATTTCCATCAGGCTCCTTCTAGTTCCGAGCGACAGATGGGATTGCTTGGATTTGCATGGACATGCGTAAATTGCTGACCGTACTGCGCGTGGCATTACGTTCCCAGCGTTCTATTGGTAACGCTCCTCAAGGCACCGTCTAACACTGTGCCAATTTAGGTCTAGGATAACTGGTCGCTTCTCCTTGTTGTATAATTTGCAAATTTGTTTTAGAGAAATGTGACTAATTTGACAATTCCACTTTAAATTACAATTACGACAACGGTATACCTCGGTCAAGGAAATGAAGCTGTTTCATGTCGACGGCAAACCAAAACCAATCGACCAAAGACTGTACACTGGCAATATGCAAACGGACCTCATCATGGTGTCGCGATTGTTTGTGCTGGCAATTAACACCCCAACGGCTCAGTATACTGTCCCCGATCAAGTAGCCCACTCGGCGATGATTAATGACATTGTCTTTCGCTGAATGTATGAATGAATTTCAAGCAGACTGTCTTTTAACGCCTAACGAACCGTAACGCTGACGTCTAAAAATATTTCTTATAGACAACAAGGAGAAACATAATTGAAATGAATTCTGGATTGTTTATTTTTGGTATTCAAACAATTATTGGTGTCTTGCGAACCATACTAAAAATTAAGCGACATCATTCGAGAAATTAACAAGATGAATTTTATAACTGACCAGCTTTTAAACATAAATACAAAAGAAAAACAATGCATATTCATACCAGTTCTAATTACGTTTCCATTAAAATGCTTTTAGTCTGTCATCTCGCCAGTTGGGAGAGATTTACACTTCTATCTGTTCAGTCAAAGTACTAATCGTGCCAGACTCAATGGGTTTTTTAATCGGTATTACAAATCCGGGTTTCAACAACACCGTCCGTATTAGTTCCGCATCCAACACACCTGCTAAACATGTCGTGCTTAAGATATACGTGTACCTAACTTGCCAAACGTAAGTGGTAGTTGGTAAGGATAGTGCTTGGTTTGATTATGAATTATTTGCTGTACAGAATGACCACGCCATGTAAACCGCTAGCGTAAATGGTGATCGATCATGACAAAAGTATAGAAACACTCACTTGGGTTTGGGATAACTGTCCAGACTTTGCTTACTGACACGGCGCCGAAATATCCGCTTGGCCGGTGCCTTGACTTTCATCTCCAACGTCGGGCAGTGGCTGATCTTCCGGTTCCGAAATAACTTCACCAGCTGGCCCTGGGCCTCTGGATTGATGGACGGTCACGGCGAAAGGGGCAAAGCAATGGCAAAAGAATCAGAAACCAGCACTAGCTGTATATGAAACCGTGTCGTAACTCGTATCGCGCTGGAACGCTGGAACCAGCACGAATTTAGGTAGATTTTGTTCTTGCTTCCCGCCGATTGTTCACCTTTCTCAATCCAACCAGAAACTCGTCTCGTTGGCCTCCGGGATCAAGTGTAAAAGGATTTAAAAATGCACATACACACACACTTTCAAAAATCAAATTCACCACCAATATTTACTCCATCACTGCGCGCGCGCGCTTGTCACAGCAACGAACCCGATCAACTGTCTCGTCATGCTCTTGTAGGATGGTTTCGCGAGGATTCGGTCACAGTTGTGGGCTCGTAATGACGAAAAATCAATAGTAAAAACCCCCGCTAAAGAGACAAACCAACTGATTTGACTGCCGGAAGTTTGAAGATGTCGCCGAAACTGTACGTCACACGATCAAACACCGAAACCACTTGCTCATGCACTGTGAATGAAAAGTTGAGTCGCGTCAATCAATGCACCGTTCGCGATTGCAGAATGTTTGATGGTACAGTATAGTGCTACTTTTCAAGCGTTTTTTTTTATGCAATAGTATTTTATATTGAATGGATATTTTCTTTTTCCATTGTTTGTATGCGGCAAGCAGTGTATTTTATGTTAGCGAAAAGAATAACAAACTACAAGCGATACTGTGTTCCGATTTGATCCAGTCTAGCTTTTTTGAAGTGCGCTGTGCTCATGTGGTCTACTGATGCTTGAAGGAGTGCTTTTTAGCATTTCAGTAAAATAATGTTCAAACGATCATAAAATGTGCGTCTTATAGTGCACTGGTCACTGTTAACGATGTCACGTTCAAATATTCTGAAGAATTATCCCGTAAATCTTCCAATAGAAGAGGGCACAATGTTTATCAACTTCGCTTATAATGAGCATTCAAAACCGTTTGTAATGCTTCAAGATGTCCACTACCTTTTCACTTTTTATAAGTAACTCGTGCACGTTACTTCCGCGTCAATTCTGTACGACATTGTTTACTACACTCTCACACATCTCGAAGGAAACCACAGCGTTGCGATTTACTTAGTCCTGAAACAAGTCCTACCACCTAGGTTCACTGACTTGTAAGCGTTACGAGAACGGGAACAAAAATAAAACCTCACTCAGAGTGCAATGAAACCACTCCAGACTTTAGCACTGCACGCAATGCCGATGCTGCGGAAAGGAACTCGCAAACGACGCAAAATTCTTCCCGTAATCATCGACGGTGTCCAAGCGACTGAGCGAAACCTCACCGTGGGCCGACCGGCATACATGGGGCACAGCAACGGGTTTTGTGTGTGGCTAACGTTCGTACAAGCAAGCAAATCGTACACCGCACATACAAGCGCGCAGAACCATCTCGGTAACTGGTGGAGGAGAAGTGGGAACTCTACACAAGCGTGCGCCCGAACGCCAGATGAATATGGCAAGTGCAAGCAAGGGGTGGCAGTAGTACTTGACTTTCGAACGAGAACGAATTCCAGTTCCAGCTGATGGTCTACGGGGTTGTTCTACCCGCGCCAACAGTCTCTGCGACTCGATACTCCCTTTTGAGCCAATCTAAATCCAATTTCAGGTTCTCGCGATCATCATCATCATCGCCATCACCCAAAAGAGCCCGGTAGCAGACACGGCCGACATTGGCAGGATACTGCGGAAATTCTGGGCACGCAAGAACGAGACCGAGTGAGGAAGAGATTAGTCAGATTTGAAAGGTGTTTAAGACCTCACTCGGTTGATTATGTGGAGCAGCGCTTGACAGTGGGGAAAGACACCCTGTTGTGAATGGCATGCGAAATACAAGCACAGTATTACTTGTGCCGATGGTAAAGCACGATCGTGTAGCACGAGGCGAAGAATATCAGGATGCTTAGCTCGTTTACTATAAACCAGATCTTTATGTTGCGTTATTGTCGTGCTGGAAGTTTTTTGCTTAGCCAAAATGTCCGTATGCTACGCTAAACAAGGTTCGACGTCATAAACAGGTTTGACATCGAATAGGGCAAAGCAAAGGATCAGGTGTTGGGTGCTAGTTCGTGACGCGTTCGAAAGTAGCATTGACACATATGGTGAGCGTAGCCTAACAAAGTTGAAAACAGAACCATGCAATGAAATGAGACGTAGAATCGTTTTTCTTGTTTTAGTCATATCTGATCATCATTGTTTGACATAATGATGGCGTCGCGAAATCGAATGAATCGAAAGTATTGAACTTTTTTTTAACTCGACGGGATTTTTTAAGGCTATCAAAGTGGATTGCAAATATTTTCTGTTGGGATTTGCTTCTGACAATGCTCTTCAGGGAGTCTTTCTCATTTTGATCTTCTTCAAGAAGAGGAGAGACGGAGAGGGGAGTCACGAATGAAATATGGAATCCAATCAAGACACTATCGTGCAAAAAAGGCAGTGCCAGAACATCTCATATCATTCCTGGAATATTGTGTGGCTTTTTGCTTACAGATGATCAGTTTCCTCACAAACCGGTTTCGTGTAGAGGCTCTGCCTCAATTGTGGCTTATAATTGCACTACCCTTTACCATAAAACTAACATCTCACAGACGTTAACCAAAAGCAATAAATGAAAACCATTCCCCATGGTGGTTCACATGATCGTTAAATGTGACCCACCGTTACAGTATCTGCAATCTTCAGTTAACTGAATTCATCTAACTACTGCTCAACGACGAGACTAATTCGTCGTGTTGTAATAAGCTCGGTTAAAAGCAATACTAACATTTACATAAGCTACAAACAATAGATACAACATAAAAAACACAGCCCCCCCTCGCTACCTCTCCCTGATCATACTTCCGCCGAGAGTAGTGTATTGAAAATTAGTATGCAATGGAAGGTCTGCCGATGCACTGCACCGGAACCGGTAGCAAGCATCGTTAACATCGCCATTGACACCCAGGCAGCATCTATTCCACACAATTCCGCATTTCCATGTGTCAGCTGGTACCAGTTAACAGCATCTTCCCATTGATAGATCGGAAATGTGGCGAGGTTGACACGGATCTGTGCCATTTGCGGAGTGAAAGAGGTTGATGTGTGATGCAAAAATATCAAGGTTTTGGACTGTCTTTGAAGTTGAAATATTAATCGATCGAAGAAAAAAAACACATACACACAAATGGCAGTTCCATGACGTGTAGTCGTTGTGGAGTTGCTAATGTATGTTGATGGCTTGATGCTTTTGCAATAGTGCCACATTTTAAGAAACAGTTTTTGCACAAGGACGGAATGTATTGCTAATGCTACCAAATATGGATTTATCCAGCTTAATGTATGGTGGATTTGTGAAGCTTTACAGCCGGACTTTGCTATTTTTCTTGCAAGCAGAATTTATAGCAATCATAATCATAATTCACGAACGCCATCCACACGCTTGATCATTTCCTTTGCGAGTGCATCCAACGATCTCTCTCCTCAAGTTCTAAATGAAACCTCGAGGAAAACATTGAACACCAATTTATATCCCACGCACAACATGCTATAACTTTTATGTATCTTAACAATTCATTCGATTAAGATCTCACTTCAAAGTGTTGTTTCACACCAACCGAAAACAAACCACTCCAATCTGAACATCTTACAAGATGATGCGGGCTGTGCTGTGACTGATTTTGCCTGGCTCACATTTTGTTCGGCAGTTCAAAGCAATCAAGCGACAACAGCGTAGCATACAGATTGTTTTCGCATCAAACCCAAAGGGGTAAGCAATTCTTAGGACCTAATTTATTTTATGGTACAACAAATTGAACATATACAAACGTTAATTTGTTCAAATTGAGTTCATTGATTTGTAATGGATCGATTTGGTTTCACATTTGCCTTTTGATAGGCAAGGGCAAGAAATGCTGTTTTCCCGACGCCCCGAGGGTCGATAGGACAAGTTAGTCTGATGGTAGGACTATAGTATAGATGGTCGATGGCAAAGTTGATAAAAATATCAAAACACACGCGCTAGGCTAAATGGAGCTGTCAATCTGGTTTCGCTGAGGCGATGGTTTTCCTGACTTAATGCATTTAACTACCAGTTCGTGTTTTTTTTTGCAAACATTTTATAAGTGCTTTCTTTGTTAATGTTTGGTGGAATTAATTTGAACGGATGTTAATAGGCTGATTTTTAACGAACAAAATTAAAGCTAAACCAAAGGCGCAATAAAAAAGCGCTTGTGTTGGTTGATTCTATCAATTCACTCCCATCGCCTTAATAATTATCGCCATTCCAGAAGCGGTCTTCAAAAGCACGATCATTCTAATGCACTCACGACGGTAAATTGCATTTCTAAACACACCAGCCTTAATGTGCTGATTCACGTAAGGGCAACAATTTATTCACTCCTCAATCAAAACTTGATTGGTTTTGCGCCCTCGACCACTTGTATCTCTACAGATTGAGTGTTTAATTGAAAGTGTGCTGAAACATTCGAATGATTTTTAATGCCAAAGAACCAAACGGTCGTTAATGTCGGTTCCGGGGACGGCCCCCGTGTCGATCTATCACTTCAAAAACGATCACAATTCACACAAAACCCTGTCACAAGACCCCATCGCTTTCCGGAAACCCCTCAGAAGTATTGACGCAGATAACTATCATATGACCGGGTGAAACGTTGCGGTCCACCCACGCGCTGTAAGAAAATGGTATCCGTCCGATCGGTTTCGGAAAAGCGCGTGGTAGTAAAGCATCGTGTGAAAGAAAGGCCCGAACCGTAACACGTTTGCTTCACACCCGGAACAAACTGAGCACGCACACACACTAGAAATGCGAGTAAAGTCTGCTGTCTGTTTTTAAGGAAAAGCGGACCACGCGGTGGATTTTTTTTCTTCTACTACCACCATGCATTTTTCCGAAGTCCCTTTCCGCTTAAAATAGCACCCACAATAGATGTGAGAGGCCAGTTGCATGGGACAGAGTTTTCAAGCGGCGTTCTACTTTGCTTGGACCTTGTTACGTATGATCAGTATCCTTCAAATAGCACTAATCATCAAAGAATACTATAAGATTACTATTCTCCTAGACACACACGATTTGGATGTCGATTATTCACTTAATTTTTCACTGTTTCATTTCACAAGAACACAGAACTCGAGTACGGTTTGGTAGGTTGGTATGAATGGTTGTAGATCGATTCAAATATGATCCAAAGATCATCCTTGCAGAACGCGTCACAATCACTCGCACGACAAAATGCGCTCAAACCATCGTGAACGTACCGAGAGCCGCACGCATCCAGCCAGCCGACCGAGTGACAAAACTGGACTGAACTGAGCCGCAACGAACCGCGCGAACTGTTGATGGGACCCGCGAGACAGAGAGAAAGAGTCACGATACGCTACCGTACTGACCGCACGACACCGGTGCGTGTCGCGTCGATCGGTTCCTTTTGCACACACCAGGGCACCCACCCCAGAAAGGGGGTGGGATAAGAGGGGTGGGAAGGGAGCGAGTGAGATCTCTTCAGCAAGACCAAGAAGGAATGTGGAGAGAGCGGAGGTGAAGGCAGAGTGCACAGGGTAAATGGCATCCAATTGGAACCGGGAGGGAACCGTTCGGTGGTGTCGATCGGATGCGTATGCTTCGTTACCGTATGCAGCACGGCAGTCTTGGCACAAACTACTATTATTAGTGTGTTTTATGCTGTGAAGTCGCTCTTTTTCTCTTCTCTACACACTGCACGTGTGTGTGTGCGGGGAAAAGGGGTCATTTTTGGGATGACACTTTTCTCACCAGACTGGATAAAGAAATCACGTGGTATGCAACATTGGCGAAATGTTTCCACCAGTCGTTGGCGGATTGTTGGCCTTTGTGGATGTGTGAAACGTGTAATTTGATGATGATGACACACTGTGTATTGATCAAAGCACCTAATAATCTCCAGCTCTCAGGCAGCGTATAGAAAGTTGCCTTTTTATTCGCATAAAAAATAGTGGATTTTTGGATGCTGCATTGATGGAGCAAACCCAGTAAGAGAACAACAAAAACTACAGTCTAACACAAGCAAATCAATGTCGTGATTGTGGTGGCGAGGGACCTCAGCGATGTCAATAGATGTATGAACAAAATTGTTTTTTTTTTGCTGTTGCCATTAGAACGGGCTAAAATTTAATACACTACGTTCTTAAATTAGATACTTGTATTAAGTTTAATGAGTGATTTAAGTTTGTTTCATAATCAAACCTTTTGAAATGTTGAAATTTTGTACAAACTACATCTCCAAAGTAACATCAATATGTGAAGGCCAATGACTCAACAAAACAATAAACATTACGCACTGTAAAGCAACTCATTTAAATGCAACAATCGAAGAGAAAACATACTTTATAAACAGAAAAATCTCATTCATACCATACATCACACTTATGCAAATGGAGTTTGGTTGATAGATTGTTGAAAGATTAGTTATCCACACAACCTTGCCAAATCGCACATTTCCCACTATGATCGAGCGGGTCCGGTATGATTTATGAAGCTGTCAGATATCATCCTCTGTTTGTTTTAGAGACCATAATTAGAGTAACGCCGTGTCGGTGGTCATGCGAATGAGATATCAAATTTAATGTATGCTTCCTCAGAAACGATTCATCAATATGATTCAATAAACATGTGAATAAATGATAAGTTGTTGAAGCAAAGAAAAAAAAGCTTCTTAGCAGATCAAAGCTTGTAGTCAATTCAATTTTGCAAGCACATCTTGCCAATTTTTTATGATTTTCTCTCTCTCTCTCTCTCTTTCTCTCTCGTAAACTCATGTATCATAATGAGGTCAAACTCAAGCTCGGTCAGCCGTTGCCGGAACGCAATCACAGCAAACAATACCAAAAATAAACGAGAGACAACTCGTTGGACCACAACCGATCTGTCCCAATCGGTGGGTATTATTATTAGAATGTGTTCTACGTTCGACAAACCGAAGGTTGCCGGGAGAAGATGCTGAGATCGGTTCTTACTCACCCTTCGCCGGGCAGATGTGGATCAAGATCAAACGGACGGTCTCCGGTTACCTTCCACCAGGCGAACCCTTGAACTCATCCCCTAAAAAGTCTTTCCGTGGACAGTCCCCCCAATGCCCATTAAGGGCGCCAAAATTGGACACATATTGCATCCCCCACGGGCAGGTATCGTGCAACTTCGCACCACCATCATCTGGTAGTCTCTGGTACAACGGACGAAGGCCACGGTGAAAGGAATTTCAAGTGCACACCTGAAGACATCTTCGCATAGCAAACACCAGCAAGACCTTGGGCGGAATTCGCGAATATGCGGACAACACGCATCACAATCCACGACGTATTCGGTGCCAGATAGCGAGCCCGAGAGCAAAAATGAGTGACCAATAAAAGCGACAACGACGTATGTTGGTATCGAAATCGCGAAACTTGTCCAGCTGGTCGAATTCCGTGATCAACAGTGTTGCAATGAATGGGAGAACTAACACACAAACACTGCAGAAATGTGTTCGACAGTCGTGTGTTTTTTTATTATTCATAATTAAGATCGCTTTGAAACACCTTCGTAAGGACAAGTGGGCAATAAATCCTTGTACGGCATGTGTCGCCAACGTCGATTTGCCACCGTAATCACCAATACGCCGATGCATTCGTGGTGGACAATCGGACGTGTACCGTCCTGCTACAAGTATTTGAAGACGGCCGGGCACACAACAAGGTAACAATAGCCAACGTTGTCAAGTCAAACGCAATCCGTTCGAATCGAAGTCGCGATTCGTTTGTAGTTGACAGCGAACTGCAGTTTGATAAAGAATGGAAACGTTTGCAAAGGTGCATATGGAAAGCACAAGATATGGGGGAATAATTCTTTTTGGAGGAAGGTTCAGGCCAACACATCAACCATTCGGATGGAGGGCCACGTTCTCAACGCACCGCTTGATGGATGGTTAGTAAATCTTCTCCTGCACCTTCGTGCGTCGGTGGACGGCCGATGATGGATGCCTCGACGAATCGAGACATTGGTATACGAACCTTTCCTCTGTCGGTTTGTTTTTGTTCGTTCCATCAATGTTACTCCAGTATGCTGAATGCTGTGATTTGATTGACAAGGTTGAAGCCATGCAATAGAGTCGTGTTTGATTTGATAATTAGTTTGCGCTATTCCGTTGAACTTTTGATGCATAGCCAATCTGTCTAGACATTATTTATGGCGCATGGGTTGTTTCGTATAGGAATAATTAATCCGTTGGTTATGTTCTATAGTATGTTGATTTTCCATAAGTTAATAATTTTCATTTCTAACAATTCCCTTAAATGGGATTTAAAACATAAAGAACATAAAGAGAAACCAATAAGGTAATACAGGTGATAAGGTAATACAACCTGGATGATTCCATCCCAGCTATGCGTTAATTTGTCACGTCATTGAAAATTTCCTTTAACAGAAAGTTCTACTCCGTTGGTGTAAACGAACCACTCCAAACGGCAAATCCTGATGTAATCAATGGATTGTCATCTTCGAAATGCTGTAACCCATCAATGTCACAAGATGTAAAACAATACCGGTTAAATAAGAAAGCATTATCGAAAGCCGAACGTAGCTGGAACGAAAACGGATGCTCTTATCTTCTCTTACTGTAGGAGCCAAAATAGATTTCGTCACTTTGCTATATCCTCTTGCGTCATTGAGGCATCGATTGTGTTGAATTTATTGGCAGCAAGCGGTAAGTGTACAAAACTCGTACGAATCGACATAGAACTCGTTCTTTCGATCGTTATGCTTGCTTGTATACAGGTTGACTCATTCTCGCGATTGGTAAAGGATAATCCTTTTTTTATTTTTGTGTTTGCTAAATTTCCTTCCGGTGAAGAAAGAACACTAGAATTGCAAAGGAAAAAAATGGAACAAGGCACTACTCCATGTTTGCCTGTGCATTATTTCTTTTTTGCTTCAATTTAGCATCAATTTTCCTCCGAAAAACCCATTACGTATTGTACGTAATAGAATCACGACAACGATGACGACAACGACGACGCGCACCTTGGCTTGGCTGGTGACGGAAATTTGTTACATCCGTAACAGATTTATGCCATTCTCGATCAACTATTCATGGTGCCTGGTCACCCGAAGATGCGGTGTTAGATGCCGCTTCGGTGACAAATGGTACTCCACCAACATTGTAGACGGTTTAGCCAAACTCTTGGTGGCATTTACGCTACCAGCAGAACAAGAGCATTTTTCTCACAGACGCCGGCAAAAAAAAGCTTCCCATGGTGTATATTGCAACGTACGTTGCTAATGAGACGTGAAATATTTTTCCCTCACGAGTTGGGAAATGTTTTGTGCCTCTGGCTAAGAATTTCCAGACGAAGTTTTTTTCTTTTTTCTTTGTTGTTGGATTCATATTCCACCAGAAGTATATTAAGATGAATGACCACAACACCAACGCATGGTGCGTACCGACTCTTTAGCTTTCGGTTGTATCCAGTTGAATGTGAACAAAATAGCACGAGAAAAGAAAGGAGGAAAAACTTTTGCTACACGTACTAATGCATGCACAACACGTACCTTGTATGTGAAAAATCCCTATCAAAGTGACGCAAATATATGACAAAATGTAGGCAAAAACCAAAATTCCTGTTAATCCTACTTTCAGATTTACTGTACCAGAAAATCCGTAAAAGTTATATGTTTGTACTCACGTTAAACGCAATAGGCACAGGAACCAAATAAGAAAAACTTCATATAGAAATGAACCATGTATGGCAGCAGGATAAAGAGGAGCATTATTAGGAAGGTTGTAAACGGAAATAAATAGAAAATAAAGAAACAAAAAACATATCTCTATCTCTCCAATGTCTGCCCTTTCAATATAGATGGATTCGTAATGGCAGCAGGAATGGTCAGGATGAGGAAGGAAAGTGTTCAGTCTCAGTGCCGCTCAAAGGGAGTATCTCGTCCCTAAGGGTAATCCCTTTAGTACAACCATTAGGATGGGAATTATCCTTGGTTAGTGTCCTTGCTGGAACTCCTTGGTGTTTAAGAAAATGTGGATATCGATTTTTTGTTGCCATTTTATCACACAGCATGACGTTTACACTGTGCAAGTCCCACAATTGATAATGAGAGGTTTATGATAAAATAAAACGTTTCACGTCTACTCACAAGAAAAAAACGCTCTCGTCCAGTCAATTGCACATTAATGCCTTAAGTTCTTCTTCATAGTTGACCGATGCAAGCATGACGCAAAAAAGAAGAAAATAAAAATCAAACCTACCAACCCCAACGGCTTGGAATACACTCTGTCGCCAACGCGAGAAGCGAGATTAAATTCAATCGAGTTGATTGTTTGTAAACAATAATGGCTGTTAAATTGAACGGCATTCGGGCGCAACATAACGCAACAAACGATAGCACGCCCGACGACGCCAAACGGCGACGGACACAGGGCTCGGAGATCCTTTCCAGGCCCACGGAAGAAGTATCTTGCCGTTTTGCTTTCTGCATGCTCGTTCGTGCGCTTGATTAATCATTCCGGGAATCTCCGACCACAGCCAGTGGCGACCGGTCGTAACTTCTCCCCGAGCGGACCAATGTCCTGAGCGAGTGTTGTCCCGTATTGGCAACTTCTGTACGCATCGTCTCACGAGCGAAAGTATGCGTACATCATGCACGCTCAAAATGGCTTATTTAAATGAACCGACTAGGGCAGATGAAGCTTTCTCTACGCATCGAATAATGGAAAGCATTGCTAAGAGGGCACGTGGTTGTGTTTTTTTTTAATGGAAAAGAGCACGAAAGACACTAGCAACACAAACACCGATTCAGGAGGTTTCGTTGTACGACGCTGATGGATATGTTTGCAACCGAAGATGGAGTGCGTAACAACCACTTAAAAGTTGATGGAAATGTGGTTGTCTTTTGCTCGTAAATATTTAACACTCTTGTAGGCAAAGGATTCTTGCAGGAAACGCTGATACGGATAAGTAACTCTTTTACATTTCTCAGAATGAAAAGTCTTATTTAAAGAGTAACGAGTAACCGATGGAGCAGCCTGGTGGGTTGTAAGAAAAAACATTTTTAATTTCGTTTATAAACTTTAACAAAACCACGCAAAGTAGAATATAAGTGATAATTATTGCTTTTTATTGTTAATGCCTTGAACAAATAACCCTAGGCCAATTAGCGTAATTCAAATAAATAACAAAAAGTTCCTGTTAGTACGAAAAGCTCACAAAAGACGTGCAAAGCTGGTGGATATTGATTGTTTTGTAGGCTCTAAAGACTTCTCAGAAACATTCTCAAGATTAAGCATTTCACTTTCCATTCACACATGAAGGTACGTTTTAAATCGGAAACACTAATGTAAGGTTCGTGAAGAGCGTGAAAAACATGCTCTTGGTTCGAACTGTTCGAAACGCCACACATCCAACGCTTGAACGCTGTTGCGTGCCTGGAATCCAAATTTCAGATGACACGTCGGGATTGGAAATAAGAGCTCAATTTGGTGTACATTTTCCCATATCCTTTTTACCTGTTTATGTTTGCCTTTTCACTTTTTACCACGAATTTCCCATCAGGTGGTTCTATTAGCGCTAATTACGAGAACCTCGAGCTGGATGGAAGGAAGCAAACTGCTCGATTCGTGACAACATGCATCGCCATACTAATTTAACCAACTGCATTATTGATTTGGGGCAACTTTCGGTTCCCTTTCGTTAATAGCGATAGCACAAGAAAAAAAGAGAAGTAAAGCGTCTGTAAGTGTTTGAGGTCAACGAAGCGCGGTACATGAAATGTTAATAGGTAGTAGGAACCAAATCGACCACCCAAGGTCAGAAAGTGGTGTTGCTATTGTTGTCCTTGTACCTTGGGGTCAATATTTATCTACATGCTTATTACCAGATCATGGCCATGCGAGAGTCGCGTTGCATTCGAAACACAATGCGGGAATCAAACAGGTGTAATTTACATAAAATACATAGAGAGACCTTTATATATTTTACCAATGAAATAGTATTTGATAGAAAGGTCAATTACCGTATTATGTACATTACGGTTTTCGGCGAAATGTTAATGTGTTATATTATTCCATTCAAAATAATAAAATGGCTTTCATGATTAAAACAGTATTAAGTAACTGAAATGCTATTTATGTATGTAATTATGCATTTTAATTGAAATCTCAACCAACGACCATTTCCACCTTCTAGAATGTCAACTTCCAATAGCCCGCGTTGTTACAGCTACATTGACATTACCCACCCGGTGGCATTTTGCCCGGTGGTCCCTTTTATGTCAGCGTTTACTGCCGTCTCAATGTCTCGCTGCTTATTGATCGGCGCCGGGTGACTCAGCGGCAAACGGCAGCCACGAAACCGGCACTGAACCGTACACAAATCTTGAGATCATCACTAGAGAACCTAACCTTGTTGCCATTTGACAATGGTGCAGTGTTGATTGTTTAGCCCCCGTATGGAACTGGCTGCGTTTTGCTCTCTCAGGTATTTATCCTTCGCCCGAGATCACGATCACACCGAAGCAAAGTTTAAAATGCATTCTTATTTGTATCGCAAAATGGTGTCTTCCCATGGATTGAAGGTGCGTTTTTTTTCTCGAGACTTAATGCAAACCAACCGTATTTCCAGCCGTTCTTTACGCCTCGATTTGTCGCGACACAGTCGTGAACTTGAACAATTAGTATCGTTGTCATAGAAGGTCTAACCCATCTGCAGGTGTATCTCGTCTTTAGATCAGGCTGAGATTAAGCGTTTCGACATGTGTTATGGGTAGCCAAATAATTAAATGGAAGCTGAGCGGCGCGAAACAAACAAAATTGCACATTAATTGCAGCGATGATCTTGACCTAACTTGATAGCATACGACAAACGCGTGTATAAACGAATTGTTTCATTCAAGTGTTATTTAAGACCTTGCTTAAGCAAAACTTTAACATGTTATATTTTATTTCCTACAGAATATGCGTTCAAAGCCACACTTACAAAGCGTTTCGCTGCCCTTTCCACCACTCAATTTCGTTCATCAATCACAGCTCCCAACGTGACACGACTGAACGTATAAAAATAAATGCACACATAAAAGGGCAGCGCTAGCGTTCACGTTTTCCATCACCGACCCGGTACAACGTGTAGCCACGTGAGGCAAAATATGTTCAAAACAGCCGAGTGGAAGGATACGCCCCAAAGGGAAAGGATTACAGTCCACCGTAGCGGCCGCACTCCACTAGGTAAGAAAAGCCTTACACCTCGAATGCGGCTTAGTAACGCATGCGCTTGCAGTTTGCAGGAGCGCGCGCGCGCTCCCGAGCATAGAAAAAAGTGCATCATACAAAGTGTCACCAGGTCAGGTTATAACATATTACCGTCCTTCTCCACTTTCCACAGCACGAGCACGGGTTCTAAAGAGAGCATAAAGAAGCGCCACAGAACACTTTTTCCGCATCGGTTAGTATTTATTGAATTTTTTTTTTGCTTTCACCGTACACTGCAGTTCTTTCATAAGTTCGGGAGGCAAATATTGCAGCCCGAGCAATGCTGCTGTTCATTTATTGCGGTTGTCCTTTGAGGATGGCAAGCTGAAGAATAAACTGACCTTCACAGTGAATTCCATGTAAAGTACAGGTTGAAAACGGTTCAAAGTGTGTCAAATCAATGCTGAAAACGTTACATAAATTGTTTCTCCAGCTGTTCGTTATAATGTTGTACCGCATCGCGAAAGAAAAAGTAACTTTTAATGAGTCTTTTTAAAAACGCCAAACAGCTTCCAAGAATAATTAAGACATGCGTTCAGCGATACACTTCAAACTGTAAGTGGCAAACGGATGCGCAAAGAATTTCCCATCGTTAATGAAAGAAATAATGATAATAATGCCCGTTCTGAAGAGCTAATAGAACGTCAAAGCATAATTAAATCACTTAATTGTGGCTCAAACTTTACGAACGACTTTAAGGAAGATTAATTTCATTAATAAACATTTTTCTTTACTCTATCAAGATCCCTTCGAAATTCAAAAACGTGATGGAAGCCTCCTCTTTAATTTGCTCATGAAAAACTGATTAGCTTCCGAAGAATTAAATTAATTGCTTATTTAAAAATCATCCCTCATCTTAATTCAGCAGGGAAAAAATAACCACACCTTATTCAACTACATTGCCCGGGAGAGAAAATTACAAGCAAGAAAGTGAAATTATGGCGCCTTCATAGTTGCTGTAATTTGGTATTAATCCATGGCACGCGTTTCGAAGCAGAATGTCAAGGTCACGACATCGACAGCGTCTGATGTCCCTTTCAAGGACATCCAATGTTTTCGTTAATTCTCCGAAGTTACTTTTGTGATTTTGGCTTTCATCCACCAAAACACTGGGAAAAAAGTCCAAAGAGATATTGTAACAAACAATGCTTTCGTAGCATCCAAAATACGGTAGTATTTTCCAAAAGTAACATTGGAAACTTTTGTAATTGTTTTCTGTTTTTGTTTCAAATGTTGGAGTTGGTTGGAAAAATAGAACGAGCTTTTTGATCAATAATTGAATCATAAGAACTGTGATTCTCTCGAATCAAGCGTACCCGATTAAATACTCTTCCGAAAGACTAAACATCTGTTTCCGATTCGTTCCGTTCATCATCGTGAAGTTCTTCACATTTTGCTTCTTAAGTTGCCAAGCATTCCCTTCGTGTCCTTTTTCATTCTGTTCAATGCGTTCCCTGCACAAGAATGATACTTCGCTTCACTTCAGTAGGAAGATCTGAACCGTACACCTGGAGGAAAATAAAACGCTAAACCTCAAGAATGCTCCAAAGACGAAAGTCATTTTCTTCCGCCACTCAACCAGTACCTGGTATCAATGCCAAAGTGCCATTCGTCCAGGAAATAGTATTGCTTTCGAGGGAAATGACAATATCATCCGTTAGCATGGTAGGGTCTTCCAACGAGACAATGTCAGCAACCTTTCGGAAGTGGTAGGAAAATTGGGAAAATCGTTTCTACGACGATTGCTCTTCAGTTCAATCACCCCGTGTCTCGGGTAGGTGGAATGGTTTTGTTTTTCACAACGCTCCAATCTGTGTAGGAGCAATCTCAACCATTACGACAATAGACACCGCTGTGCGTATGAGTTCGGTTGTCAAAATTTTGCTTGCATCAGCAAATTTTCCGATACGACGTATAAACAAAAAACCTCACCAACAAAAATGAGGATAACTTTTCGGTAATGTTTCACGGTGACCTTTCAAAATAATAGCTACTTCAGCGTGATAACACGGGAATCGGGGCATGCAGATACAGTGGAGTTTTGCAATTAGCTCACCTTTCACGACTTCAAAAACGGATCCAATTTTCGAACAACGTTAACGAATAATTTACAACCCACCAGCACCTTTTATTAGTCGATTGACGTACACATTTTTGTCCCAAGCAAAGGTTAAATCGTCATTGAACTTTCCATTTCCATGTGACTGTGGACGTCGGTATGTCTGGACCGATTTCCTAATCCAGTTCAATTTACGTGGCCCCGTTCGTATGACGCGGTGTTGATGGCGGTTCGGGACTGTTTGTTTGCGAAACTCACAACGACAGTTTTAGTTTAATGGCAAGATGCGCGTCTCTTAATATGCTTTAATTAGTGGTTGTTGTCCGTTAAGGGAACAGGTCATGGGTGTTGTGAAATTAAGAGAAACCAACCAAACTGCGTCACACAATTGCTTTGTTTTTCGAGCTATGCTGGATAATGTTTGAAAAAACATATACTTCGTGAGTAATTGTACATGGTTTAGGAAAGATTTTAAGATTCCAATTCATAAACGAAAAATTAAATCTATTGAATTATAACACTGGTTCAAACACTCGAGAAACACTTGAGAAGCTTAAGCCCAATTCCATTTTCTTAACCTTATAAAAATTAAGTTGACAGGTAATCTCTTTGATTAACAATTATTCTATATCATTATTTCTTTGCAGTTGACGAAACGTGGTGAACCAGAAAATCGGTATAGTGCTGTTCAAGTGTATTGAATATTTGGTTTTGGGCAATATAAAACCTGAAGCAGAATCATATCCCACATTCTAGCTAAATTGTTGCTACATACAATCACTAAAACGACGAGCAGGTGATTCATCACAATTCCGTGTGAAACGCTTCTGGAAGACAAAACCTAAGAACACAATGTTTCATCACGAACGTGTTACCCTTTGCTAACCTCTTGACCTCATCTCAGTGTGTTAAGGAACGCTTCCTTCTCTCATCTTATACCCATTCGCACGAGTGCATTCGTGCAGTCAACAAGCGCGAAAATCAATTAATCATCATAATCATTCACCCGTGACCACGGGAAAACATGAGTGGAATGATGATGATGACAAAGACGGCGGCAATGTTACCCATGACTGATGCTCGTGTCCAGGTCCGGTAGCAAAACGCTCCAGACTCTCAAATGACCATCATTTACCGCCAATCAACGGTCTACGAGAATCAACCGTAGTGAACGTGGCCACACCGGCACACGAGCCGTTTTCATTTACAGATCCATCATAACACGACATCTGACGACGTCTTGCGGTCGATCAAAGACCGTGCAGCGGTCGGTTTGTTGTGTTGATCAGGTGATGAATGTGGACCATCGAGATAAAAATCAATTAGCGCGTGGAGCACGCGAGATCTTAAACGCACGATGTTTTGCGAAACCAGGCGTCTCCATCTGTTCAATAAGCGTGTTGAAAGCCGGTGCTGGTGGAAAATTTATGTGACATTCCTGTTGGGATGTTTCGTTTATTTCTTCTTAGTTTTGTGAGACTTCTCACTGCCTTTTATTTTTGGGCATTTTAATGCATCAGCGATGTTAATTGTTGATAATTAATTAGCGTTGAAATTTAAGGAAAGATACAAAAAGAGGAACGAAAACTTCACAGCAAACCCATACACACATTGATACTACGAAACACATAAACATTTGATCTATTTTGTTAGGGATCGGTGGGTGTTAAACATACAGAACAGGGACAAACACAACATCCAACAAACATTAAACATCATCACGACACGGGGCCAAGGACTTTTAGAAAGGTCAAATTCAACTCACGGTTCCACTTCCTGGCTGTGGAGCGAATCGTCCGATTCCGGTACCAGCCCAATGCGTCCATACGCACTGGTCGACGTGGGTGGTCTCAGATTTTTCGGCATTTCCGGGCCCTTCTTCTTGCTTCTGTTCGCCAACGTATCTGTAGTTTGCGCTTATTGCGTACCGTTTCCAATTCAAATCTGCTCGGGTTTGACTCTTTCTCTATCTTAGTCTCCTTCGCTCAGCACCGTTTAGTGAAGTAACAGTCTACGGACACACTTAACTGGTTCACGTTCATGGGCTTAAAACGTGCGACGACGAAGATTTGTATTCACTTACAACCTTGGTTACTATTCCCAAAGCCAATTTAGTTTGGTAGACCTGAGAACAGTTTACGTATGTCGCTCCAAGTTGTCTCCAATTGGAATTCTATCGAATGTCTCGCCTTCAAAAGCTAACCCGACATAAATATGGGCTCACAGAAGGCTCACGGAAGAGATGTATATGTATATCGTCCTGCTTGTTTTTAATAATACTTCCAAAATCATGGACCACCGATCCAATATGGATCACTCACGTCCAAAGGTTTCTTTTTCTTATCTTTGGTGTTAAAGGCAATCGTGGGTCAATTGGTTTTGCTTGTTTTGTAGGACGATTCAGTTCTAATGGGATAACTGGGTGGGCAGTCTTGTGCAGGTGCAAGCAGTGAATGACGATTATGTGTTGGCTACTACCTGCCACGACTACGATGAGTTCCGTCGATTGATGCACACGATGGTGAGATGAGCGGCTATGAGGATTTTGGAGAGGTGCACTGGGTGAGATTGTTTTTTTTTTATTTGCAGCCTAATGCAAAACGTGTGAATGATGATGATGAGGCAATAAATATACGTTTTATGCTTGCCAATTATTGGTTATGCGAGCTGTTCTTGGCATAAGAAGTGTTGGCAACTACCGGTTTCTACGCGCCCGGTATGATAGTGGTACTAATGATGATGATGAGGTACTGCTGTAAAAGAAAAAGTTTAGAGAACTATTTTAATAATGTATACCAATTTAAGCGGTCAAATGAATTATGTAATGAAATATAGGTATTCTATTTGCACTATTAGCAACCCTACAATCCTAACAAATACTAATAAAATATCAAATTATTAGTTTATCATACTACTTATTGCACAACTACCTTATTGCACTTCATTAAAATTATTAGTTTATCATACTACTTATTGCACAACTACCCCAATGTACTTAATCTCTTCATACGACACGCGTAGGGATGGAGTTTAGCAAAAATACAAAATTATTGGTAGTTCTTTAAATTTCTCTTCCATCATCACACAAAAAAAATCTTTTTCTCTTCGATCTGTTAAAGAACTTACTTTGCAGTACATTTTCAGCCGTCATTGCTATACTGGCGTCGTTCTGCTGTGGTTGATCATTCTGTTCACTACTGGAACTTATTTTGTTTATGTTGCCCACTTTGAAAAGGGAAGCCTCGGAGACTTACACAAACACTAATGCACTTGAGGATATGGAGCCGTGGATAACTGTCGGCAGCACTAACACGCCGTACGATTCATTTGTTAAAGCTCGATCATTAGAAATTTATCCACTCGATTCGGGTAGAACAAACGCGCACACTAGTAATCGAACTGAACCAATATCACATGCGATGGAAAAACAAAATGGATCTCACTCACTTAGTTGTAGCCGCAACATTGTTGGATCATACGTAAGATCCACACATTAAAACACAATCACAATAATGCGGGACTATTATTTGTCCCTGGTACGGGAAACACGGCAAGCACGGTTGACAATATATTTCTTGAAGGATAGTGTTAGTTTCTTACCATGTGCTTTTAATTGTACTCCAGGTGCAACATGGCGGTAGAGTGAATTTTTTTTCTGGATTGCCTCTACAAACGTTCACCAAAAGCACTAAATAACTTTCATTTACACTGATCCTTTAAATTAACTGAATGTAGTTGTAGAAGACACAGAGATCTGAGCGATACTTGTTTTGTGGAAAATTTACCGATCCACCCGGTACGCTATTCGACGGAAAACTAATCACATGAAACGAAATTGCAGAAGAAACGAATTTTTCACTGACCGTTAAGGATGTGTTGGTGGAGTCCCGATCCTCGAGATTGGAGTGAAACTACACGATGATTTCGAGATCACCGGAGCATCACCTCTCGTCGCATACGTTTTAATCGAACGTTGCTACTCGTTAGATGTGTGCGTGAAACAGATGATCTTTCTCTCACTGTTCCTGCATATGCTGGAAAGAAAAAATAGGTAAAGAAAAAAATATATATTCCAACGATTAATAATTATCTTCGTCACATTTGGACACAATTGGAACGACACAAGTATGATTCCGGCGGTGGTCTAACACGCATCACCCAATTTTGTCTTATCGGCTTAGCTAGAAACATTTCTAGAAAGCAAAAAACACAATAGGTACGAACCAACAAGTCTTTCTAAAGCGCAACACATAGAAGTAAACGAAGCACTAAATCGTTCTCAAATTATAGAACCTCGATTCGGGCACTTGCATGACAAGCGATAAGCCATGACGCTGGGCGGCAATTGACCCTGAAAGCATCCGGTGTTACCCTGAGACAATAAACAAGAGTAGAACGAACGAAAATAAATCTCGACATTTTTGTTGTAGTTTCCTCTTTCGCACGAGTAAATGTGTTGTATGCAAGACTTAAATAGTACCAGACTGATCTGTATAAACTGCATACATTTCGTGACCCAAAATACAAACATTACCGTTTGTTAAAATTGAGGCAATTTAAAAGAAAATAAATTATATTTCATTAAAGCAGAAAACGATTTATTTCACCTGTTAAAATGGCAACAGTCTCTTTCGTTTCAGTCGATATTTGCGAAAGGATTAATATTTTGTTTAAATTCAACAAACTTTGTGCTCTAATTGCTCAAACTAACGAACCAACCTATTCATAGCCATCACCTCACATTATTCGTCATCGTAAACCGAGAATAGCATCCACACAAAAACGCAATCTACGTCATGACGTGTCATAAATCCACAAAATATTACACCCAGTACGATCGTATTGGTACACCGACTACATGGCTTAGTGAGTGAGTGTTAGTAATAGGATAAACCTATGACACCGGGTCACGATCTTAACTGAAGATGAAGATTCGCAAACACTCGTGCTGACTGGACTGGATCCAACGTAGAGGGGGGTCAAAACCTAGAATAAAATTAGATAGTCTCCACATCTGGTATTCGGCAAAATTATGGTGCCCTCGTTTACCGTATGGTGCTTTTCAGACAACTGCTCGTCAAAATAGATCACACCGATGACAAGACTAGAGGGTACAGTGCGTAACAAACCGTCTGGTAAGTTTATCCAATACTCGAGCACTATAGTTGTGATGACGCACTAAGACGTTAGTATTCTCGACTACAACAAGAGAATAGTAACCAGATGTTTAACATTACAGGTTGAACGCTCCACAATTCCGGTACACGAATTCAAGAATAACATTTCCCAAATCAAGGATAAATCCCCAGAGTGGAACCTTGCACATGGGGTGGGTTATAATGCTCCGAAATGTTTATAACATTCATAACATCGAAGGTGCTTGCGGTAAATTTATTCTGTTAATTTGGGTAATCCATTCCACACCACAAATCGGATCATAAGTACACCAGCTCGATCGATCGAGCTATATTTGGAACGATCGATTCCAAACCATGCTGCCACAATCTGCTGTGCAATAGCACCGATCATTACGGAACAAACTGACGAATAAATATCATTTGCAATCCCAATTAGGTTTTTCAAAAATAAATCATTCAAGGAACTGCAAATTAAGAGGAGGAAAACTTAACCAAAAGTGCTTTTTCTGGTCCATTAAATCCATATCTCTCCACAAAAGACCTTTTTGTGCGCCTTTCAGTTTACGTACATAAACATGCGAATGACAAAGTATAAACAAGGACCACAAACTTCAATCGTGAAGGATAAACTTTTATGTCCCAATCTGAACGAACTTTTGTCCTTCCATTTCTCCCATGTGAATCATTCGTTCTACAGAGAAAAAAATCAATTACGTACCTTGTAGCATCCATGTCCATTCTTCTACCGAATAGCGTAAAGTTAAAATCAAGGTAAGAAAGTTCTTGGACCTTCTCATCGTAGATGTGTCAACCTATTCCACTCTATAAATAGCTCGGTGAATTTGTATGATGCTCTACCATCGTACACACAATCAGGTACACATAATGCAACGTTCTTTTCTTTTTTCATTCAACAAAGAATATCTAGCTTTCACCGAAGTACCTACCGGTAGCATGTCAGTGAATAGTGCCCCCAACACTATTGTGCACAAAGTGTTGGATGCTATTGTGCAAATCATTCTGAGCCTGGTTGGATGAGTTTTCCGAATAACATACACATTCCTTCTCTCGTTACGATTTCCATTCCAGGTGACTATTCCGGCATGTTGTCCAAGTGACACAGATTTCGTCCTACCATCGATCCTGTCAGCTGGTCATGAAGCTGAACCATGCAAACATGCATTTCTAGCATGGAGGGTTCACGATGCGCACACGTAGTGTGGTGTCTTCCTTTTTCTAACGATTTTTGAAAAGGATTTCTGTCCGCCCTTGAAGCGGAACCATGCCGAACAGTAATATTCCCATAGCTCAAGGTTTATTCATGTTGGTGTCTATCCAGAATATCGCCCACACTTGTCCTTTGAATCTCTGTCACTTGTACTTGTGCTGCTCCAGCTCGGAACACTGGCATCCGGTGGGAAATTGAATGCATCAAAGCAGAGAGCGCGCAGGACAAGTAAGCAACAGTGATTTGAAGGTGCATAGCCACAGGACATACCTCGTCGGAAGAATGATGAGAAGAGCATATTTAGAGCAGAGCGATGTTTTACCTGCACGTTTGAGCATATGGAAGCTGATCGATTAAACTAGCTTGCTGCATCGATCATAAGGTGGTCATGTTTGTGTCAAAGACAACAATATATGTATATTATATTGTTTTATAAAAAAGATGAACTCCTTTCAACTGTTGCACATGCTTCTCCTATCAATCAATATGAAGCAAACGCTTAAAAATAGATCCACAAGCTCGTATGCTATCATTCTTTTACTTTAAATAAGGTGCAACCACCCAACGTTGAATTTCATTCGCAATTACATGGAGCTATATATTTCACACACAGAAGCGGGTTTATAGTAAGTAAAATCATTAGCAAAGATGGCCGCATTTGACACGGACGATTTGTTTGCGCAAAGGCTGTACTGAGTTTTTACTGAATTATTCATTGTACAATCATCGATGAGAAGACGAGTACCTCCGAGTCACTTTGTGGCTGTTTATGTTTTCTTTTTTTT
>KI422834.1:33949-46623 GCA_000473375.1 Anopheles culicifacies
AGACAATATATATTGTTTTATAAAAAGATGAACTCCTTTCAACTGTTGCTCATGTGTCTCCTATCAATCAATATGAAGCAAACGCTTAAAAATAGATCCACAAGCTCGTATGCTACCATTTCTTTACTTTAAATAAGGTGCAACCACCCAACGTTGAATTTCATTCGCAATTACATGGAGCTGTATATTTCACACACAGAAGCGGGTTTATAGTAAGTAAAACCATTAGCAAAGATGGCCGCATTTGACACGGACGATTTGTTTGCGCAAAGGCTGTACTGAGTTTTTACTGAATTATTCATTTGCACAATCAACGATGAGAAGACGAGTGCTACCGAGTCACTTTGTGGCTGTTTATGTTTTCTTTTTTTTCTTCGTTTTCTCACTCATTTCGCAAGCGTGATTCCACGGAAAGGGCTTCGTGAACTTTCTGAGTACAACTTTAGGAGGGTCTTGGTGTATGAATTTATTCATCTGTTATGTTTAAATGTTTCTCTGTTGCTAAATGTTGCTTTTCCTTTTTCTGAACTAAAGTTAAACAAAACGTACCACGATACGCTAGTGATAATATTTTCCCGCGATAAGGTACTAATATTGGACAGAGCTGTATCGTTTGCACTCTCAACGTAGGAAGAAGAACAACCTCATCTATCCATGATACATGGCACTTTTCACTTCTCTCGCTTTTCTCGGAATTCCTGTTGGAAGGTCTACCCAGCCTAGGAAGGATTATTTGTTTGGGAAAGAAAAACAAGCAGTTTTCCGATTTCCCATGAGTTGCTTTCATTGTTGCGTCGTCACAGTCAGTTGATTTTGTTTCCATTAGAGTGTTGGATATCGATGTTTCGAGAAAATGTTGTTTTAGTTTATATTATAATGAATTAATGTGTTAAAGTTTGGAAAGTAACAGTAAAATCATATTTGCTTTTGATATTATACTACTATTCCTATTTTAGTCTACTTCAACCTCAAGAGGTGCTTTGGACTGACATTTTTAATTTCCGTGACTTTAATGTATCCACAATAGGATAGTAAGTCCTGCGTATGGGGGATCAGTTCGAATTGGATTCTATCCCCGGTCCTGTCATCTGAGAGCTGGCTTATCTAACGCTTCGGCCATTGAGCCGCGCCTCCTTTAAATGAAATTGTATAAAACTGCTCCCTTATCCTGGACATCCTAAGGCTATGGACGCATTATCGATTTTGATTGGCAAACATTCGTTCCCAACTTGTTCAACAACTTCCACCAAGCCCCACATTTTGGCCTTTATAATCTGCTTCAACCTCGTTATGCCAGTTGAACCGTTGCGAGCCCCATTCGACCGATGTGTTTAGTCCTTCGATTCAAGTTCGAACCCGAACCTAGTTTTTATCGACAGCAACGACGTATGAACAGAGGCGTCAACACAACACCAGTACCAGTTCCTGTTAACGCCTAGCACTACTTATTTATAGCACCCATTTGCACTTGAAAAACTCTTCATTGCCTCCACCTTGTTGCCACTGCTTCTTACTCCAATAGGTAAAGTTTTACCCACTGGTGAGGGGAAGAACAATAGGAGGATTCAAATCACTACCATCGCTGAACTATCCACTCGGTAACGAGTCAGCCCGATAGGGCGTGAAGGGGTGCCTGATAACGTCAACATGCGGACGCTGTCAAAACGTCGAACGTCAATGGCTTTAACCCCTTCTTGCGGGATTGTATACCGTCCTCCGCAGGTTCCTTTACTTTTGGATGGCAGCGTTTTCACGGCCATTTCCACGCCGCCTCGAAGCAATCGTATCAGACACGATGCATGGGCTCTACTTTCCAGGGATGAACAGTTCGAAGGCGTAAGGTGCTTCATTGTACCACGAGGGATGAAACCTTATAGCTGGCCGCGTGGTACGTATAAGTGTTGCTTTGTATTTTTTTCTACGTGTGCAAGAGTGGGAAAGATGTACTTAAGTGTAAGGCATATAGCTAATGCGTAAAGAAAGCATATGATCTACTTTCTTTTGGAATGATCAATTTTTTCTTTGCTCATTGCATTACACACTGTTGCACATTAACCACAATAGTATCATTATTATTCGCCCTTTTTCGCTTCCATCAACTCATATTTGATAATAATATGATAAAAATACACATCACCTAGTCTGTTAATTGTTTTTCCAGACCACAGTCCTGACGCTCGCAAAGTGACGTTGCATGCATGCCATGTACTACCACCCATTTCCGCTTTCCAAATTAATCGTTATTTATGAGCATCTCTCCCATCTTTAGTACCCTGTTTGCTGTGTTTACTCTTTGATAACCTGGCCCACAGCCTAAAAATAGTTCCCTTCCAAAGGTTCCACGAATCGGTCCTGCTGGCTAGGCGGGGTTCAGGTGATATGTATCGTATTACTTACCCGGAGACAAGCGTTTGGTAAATATTTAACTGCACACGTTCAATGCACTCCAGCAGCTCGAACTTCCGCCCGCAAGCTTTCCTCCGTTCCGAGCGAACTGGGAACACGTGTACAGTTTCACACACCTTCAAGTAGACAGACACACGCGTCCACAGAAGCAGAAGCAGAATGGAAATATTTTCTCTTAGCTGCAACCCATTTCCAAGATGGGCGAAACGGGAAATTGAAGATAATGACAAGATTGGTTATTCTAGCGTCTACGCGTACAGTTTTCCAGCGCACTTGCCACAACTTTCGGGCAAACGTTCGTGATTGGGGGTTTTCGGGGACTGCGCCGTCAAAAATCTTTCTCAGATATTACAACAGCCTTCTCCTTCGTCGTCCTCGCCGGCCCCGACGCTAGCGCCGGGCACAGTCGGTTGCTGGGAGCAAATGTTCTGTATCATTGCAGGACTACTACACATTTTTTCCAGATCTGGGCAAAGCTGGAAAGTTTGTTGCTGTTTTATTACACCTTTTTATTTCCAGTGTGGCCGTCGTCAGTCACTGTTTGATGTTGATGTTCATTGCCGCCCAAATCACCATCAATCAAGCATCAAACGGGGAAACTCCCAACATCCCACAGGAGCGGCTTCCAAACATTTGTCCAAACAAAGACACACACAAACACACTTGCAAAGGTAAAATTACACGAATTTGTCTCTCGTTAGCGTAACGTTGGGCATCGCGACACAGGTTCACTGACAAACTTTATACCGAGGGGAGCATCCGATTTTCCAGCCTCCAAAACCGATATTCGGTCACTACCGAAAAAAAGCACCGTCAAATCACTGCCTACAATGATTGCAATCGGGTCGCATACACAATTCAGCACTAATCAAATCACGCCTACGAAACGGGAAACCTTAGCAGGGCGCGTAACAAGACGACAACGACGGATCCACAAAATTGACACTTTTGCACACCACACGGGACACATCAACAAAGAACACTGCTTTCGGTCTTTCTGCTAGTACGGGGCGCAGAGGTTGAAGCAATCAGCAAACTTTTACTACTGTGCACTTAGCGCGTGTGCCCTTTTTGGCAAGTTCAGTGTTCACTGGGGGTCTCGATGGTGATAGACGGTATGTTGGTATCTTCTCGTCCCCCAGGCTTGATTGGTCGTCCAAGATGCAGATGATGGTGAAGAATGGATCACCTACTCGGATATCCCGGAGCACACACCGACGAACCACCGTCGATGGAACAAGAGAACACACCGAACTGAACAGAGCGTACCGAGCGCACGAAGGTGCTTCTGGAAAGAAAAAAAAACCGTCCTGCCAACGATGAAACACACCCATATACAAAGCGGGTGGAAAATGGAACGTAAGCAATACCAACACACCGAAAACGGGAGAAAATTCTCAATCGTTTTTTCCAGTTACTCTCACACGCTCTCACTCTCTTGCTTTGCTTTAGTTTGTCCCTGGAGTAGGTTGAGGGCACTTGTTGACGAATCCCGTCTCATAAGGCACGCCAGGACGTGTTGCTAAAGCATTGCAACCATAGAGCTGCCCCTGTTTGTACCATTCGGAAAATTGCTCGGGTGTTGTAAAGGTCTCCGGAAAAAAGCATCCCACTCTCACGCACATCGTCTCGCTATACACACGCGGTTTTTCCAAGCATTCCTTCTAGTGGGGGAAAACTCTGAGAGACGTGCATGTCACTCTCTTTCTCCCACACACACTCATTACGAATACATAATTGAATATCCCATAAACAAATTCAATCCTCAATTTTAGAATGTCTTAGTGAGTGACTGGAAAAATGGGGAAATGAAACGTAACTTCAAAAAGGTGTTTTGATTCGAAATGAGAAGAAGGCTTGAGACGAACCCAGCATTCGTTGGGTTTTACGCAAGAGGGCGCTTGAGAACAACAATCGTTTTTAGCATTCATTTATATATTCACCTCTGTAGCGTATTGAATTTGTTGGCTACGTTTCTTGAGCCAAAAATACTAACATCCAGATCAATCACACTGTCTAGTATCTGTTCCTTTGAACCCAACTTACACAAACAGTGACAGTTGTTGTGAGAAAATGTGCGGCTTTCTGCTTCGCATTAATATACTAACTACAAAAAACTTGTCAATATTATTACACCCAAACGATCCATCGACGGGTCAGTGCCAATAATTCCATCAGCAGCGAATTTCCAGAACCCTTTCATTTGCCAATGGAAGCATAAACATGGCTCCATTTTTGCACCCATTCTGCCAACGTAAACACACAGGGCAAATGACCGACCGGTTCCAACCAAATCACTCATCATCATGGGATAATTTACCGACAAACAGTTCTGCCATTGACATTGACGTCACAGTGTTTTGCTTTGGGAAGCACTTGATGCGAGAAGAAAATTAACATACTTATGGCGGCAAGCGTTTTCATCATTTTTTACACGATCCAAAAAAAAAGCAACTCTCACACACGGTGTACGTTTTATATTCTAAACAATACGATCAAATTTAACTGTTCTACGTACGCATAGCAATAATAATGTAATGCAGATTTTTTAACGGTTTCTAAAAATATCTCTCTGAATAACCGTGGTTTTCGTCTTTATTTGCGTCTAAAACTGTGTTCTCACATTTCTTATCAAGGATCAACAAAACAAACAAAAAAACCAAAACAGTTACTTATTTTTTCCAAACAACAATCTTTCGTTTCATATCTCAATTCCAAAGAGGTTGGATTTTTGTTACGATAACGGAATTCTTCACCATTTTTCTCACTACTAAAATGCCCATCCAGTCGGCGGGCGTTCTGTAACGTGCGGATGTTCGCCATACTTTCTTAAAGCATGGATTTGGTTCGATTTTCTTTCAGAAGTGTAGTTAAAGATACAACAGTTAGACAACAACTGGACAACACAGTAAACTAGAATAATGGTGTTCGATCGACTGATCGAATTCTTATCAAGCTAGGAAGTATCTAGATCCACGTATGACCTAGTGCCAGGCAAAGACGACGTGAGCCATTATCAGGTACCCGGTGGTGACCAACACGCTGACCAGCATGATCGGGAATCCAAGTCTGAAACGAGCAATGAAATGATTGTGATAAGTTATTATACTCTTGAATGCACTATGCGTGTACATACTTGAAGTAATCCATAAAGCTGAATCGATAGCCATGCTGTTCCGCAATACCGGCGCATATAACGTTTGCAGAAGCACCGACCAAAGTGCCATTGCCACCGAGACATGGACCGAATGCCAACGCCCAAACCATCGGCTGCAGTGGTAGCCCTAGGTATGCCTTCTCCGATAATGCTACCACAATCTTCACCATCATGGCAGTTACGGGTATACTATCAACAAACGCGGACGTTAGCGCCGAAATCCAGAGTATAATAATGATCGCTACAGCAAGCCGAAGATCTTCTGACACGGAGAGAATGATCGTTTCCGTCGCATGTCCTATCCAATCGATCAAACCCATTCGTTCAACCGCTTCCATCAGCGTGAACATGGCAGCAAAGAAGAGTAATGTCGGCCACTCTACCCTGGACAGGACGGCATCCATATCGTTCTTGTCCGAGATGATGAGCAGCAGTACCACACCGAGCAGTGCGGCCCATCCGGATGATAGACGGCGTAATTCCGGAATTGACTCGAGGAAAAACAGCGACACAATAAACACACACACAATACCGGACTTGATCAGCAGGGGTCGGTTCTTGATTGGATGCTCTCGCTGTAGCTCTTCCAGTGTGGAACGGTAGATATCCTCCGGTACAGTGCCTTTGGTCATCTTTTTCTTGTACTGGTGACGCAACAGTTTCACCTTCTTCATGAGCGTTTCGCGCACTATGTTGGCATCCTTGGAATACGGTGGGATCTTACCGGCTGCGCGCTCCCACACCTTAATGTTGCGACGCAACTCTTTAAGTTCTTTCGGCTCGTGCATACGCAGGTGGTTAATGTTTTTGTAGATGATGCGCAGATGGATGTTGGTGGTGATGACCACGATAATTACACCCACCAGCATGTGCGCGGTAAAGGTGAGGAAAGTGACGCCCTACGAAGAAGAACAAATGTCACATTAATCATAAATTAAATCGTCTGTAACTGGCATTAGCAGCTTACGTGTTTCAGTATGTATTGATTCGATGTAATGATGATGTTTGGTGGATCACCAACAGGTGTTGTCGTGCCGCCAATGTTGGCATGTACAGTGATTGCCATCAGTATAGGTACTGGATTCATGTCCATCACCTCACAGAGTCTATTACGAGAAAATATTGCTGCTTAGTGACATGATAATACAACTAAAACACCCACAAACTTACCGTATTGTAATGGGAGCCATTAAAAGCACGGTCGTGACATTATCCAAAAACGAAGAAATCAGTACCGTACACAGACAGAGGCAGTGTATGAGACTCCATATCTTGCCGTTAGTAATCTGAAAGTAGAAAAGATAGTACATGTATTTCAGTATCGCTTGCGCACAGCCTTCCAAGAACCCTTGATACCTTGTAGATGTACACTGACAGAAAATCGAATATTCCCGTCTCGGCAAGGATCGCAACCAGGATCATCATTGAGAACAGTAGCAAAATCGTCTCGACATCAATCCACCCAATAATGTCTTCCATCGTGGGACGATCGTTCAGCGCTGCTAGGATCGAAATGGCTAACGTAGAGGCAATCACAGCTGCAAATGTTCGGTGCACAATCTCCCAGATGATCAACACGTACAGGAAAATTAGCACGAACGCAGCATAAATGACACCGACATCGCGGTTCACGGGCGATTGATCATAACGGATCGCAATTGGCATGCTGGCTGGGATGTTACTCCGGATCATCAACCGTACCAAGCCTCCATTTGTTTGATGAAGTTGTTCGTAGTTGGTGTCGATAATGTCAAACAGGCGCTGTTCCTTAACAATCGGTGCACTATCGAAAAGGTACGGGTGCACGATCGGTATATACCAGGAGTCGCTGATATTCTACGGGGAGAAAATAAATAAAAATGATCTTTAATCCATGGATACTTGTTAAACAACCGAGTACTACTACCATCATGCTTACCTTTGCTGAGCTGGATGAGTACGTGTCTGTTGTGTTCATCTCCAACGTAGAGGATAACATCTGGAGATAAACTTCCAGATAGTGCTCAGTAATGTTGCTGTACGGTTCGCTTAGGAACGTACCCTCGAGCGTCACCTTGATTCGGGTGCTTTGAGGAAGATGGGGTAAGATGTAAGCCTTCGTTTTTCCGGGTGAAATCGATAGATGTTTCGGTTCGACCAGCTTTTCGTCCTTCACCACCATGAACGACATAATCAACAGCCAAGTGATGAATAGGCAGATAATTTTCGAGTACTTCCGGAAGGGATGGTCCTCATCCAAATTGTTTTGTCCGGTATCGTTGATATCATCATGCTTCGGTGGGGTGATGTTTCCGATGTAATGGCCAGCCAAGTGATGGACGTGTGGTTTCGGTATTTCTCTACAATTATTATTATTATGTAATGATTTTTCGAAGGAACAGTGAAGATTCATCATCATCATTATGCGCAATAGCAACTGATATTTGTTATCAAAGCATTACAATCTTGTCTGATACTTACTTCTTCTCCTTCACATGGCCTATTTCCTTATTTTGACCCTCTTCATTGGTGACATTGATGGTGATGAACTCATTCTCGTACTCCTCATCTTCCTCTTCCTCCTCATCGTCCTCTTCGTCTTCGGCACCATCCTCTTCTAGTCCTTGAATTTCCGGGAACGAATCTTCGTGACAATCGCCTATGCAAATAAATGGAACAAGCAGAATTATTTATCAATCAATGCCTACCAATTCTAACCCAAATGTCACTACTCTATGAGAGATCTTTTTCGGTGACTAAGAGCATTTTAAAATTAACCACAAATATCTCTATTGTTTAGCTTCTCTTAACGCTATCCGCTTTCAGGCGTAATCATATCGCGTACGCACCGTATCGAATGTCACCTCCACAATCGGTCTGAATTGACCGGCTCTACCGTACGGCGCACTAGCCTACGATCAATCAACTGCCCTTGGCTGGAAAGTTCAGCGCAACATATCATCTCTATAATCAGGGTACGCTTTTCTAACCACTCTGGCCTTATCTATCCCATTGTAAGACGGCTAAATGTCAACCGTGGTGGTTTAAGAATTCGCAGAATACACAATTACGTCCAACAGATTTGCCGGAGTACTTTCGCTTTCGTCAAGATCATCTCCATGACTTAGTGTGCGTTGGATGTGGGATAGAGTTATGCTGCGTCGACCACAATTGGTGTCGATTAAGCGTGTCTGTAATCGGATTTATGTCAAAGAAACTGCTCCATACAATCGCAGTTGTCGACGAATTGGTAGATTTTAAAGCATGGTCGTTTAAATTTAGATAACTTTAAGAACATCTCTTTCCTTTTCTCTCTCTCCCTCTCTCTCTTTTTTAACGTTTAAGTTTTATGACATAAGTAGTTGCAAATCTACAACCTTTCAATGGAGGAAAATGCGATTATGGACCATCTTCAACTCGATTGAAGTGAGCGCTACAAGTGACGCTTGTCCTACATTTCTATTTTCATTCCACTTTTCAACGCACACGAAACTCGCATGCGACGGTGCATCGTTTTCGTTCACAAACCTAGCCCCAACATCCGGTTCAGTTTCAAAGCAAACGACCTGTATTTTGCAAAATCCAGCCTGACAAGAGGCACTTGTCACTAACTAGCTGTGCTTCTCTGCTATCGTTCTCTTTGCTGGCGGGTATCTATTGAAATTGAAACTTATTACTGGTTGCAGGAACTGGATATTGTTGCTCAATGGTGTAAGCCGCACCAACAACATGATGTTTTAAAATGTGTAACATTGGTGCACATACTACCAAGAGCACATGGAACAGATGAAAAAAGAGAGACATCTTTGTTGTTAAAGGAGAGAAGGGATTCCTTAGAACGATTACTACAGAAAGCCAACGAAACCATTAGCTTCAAAATGCACCCGTACAACAATTGGTTTGTGGTGCATCAGCTGCAAGTGGCCCCTCAGCCTACCCTGGCAACTGCATCAATAATGGTTCCTAATAGCTTCGATAATAGCTTCCGACCCTGTCTTTTACAGACTTCAACCGCTACCGAGATGCCTTTCGACGTTACCCATTTCTATCCGTTCCCGTACTTACCGTGCAGTCGGGCATGCTCCAATTCAACCTGCTGAAAGGACACCATACTCGGATCGTGGCGAATCTTCGGTGGTAACGTGCGCCATAGCTCCAGCGATGCTTCCGTCACCTCGCTGATGGGAACAACGGAAATAGTACGCTTACGGTTCTTCTTCTTTTTCTTCTTGCGTTGCGGAGTTCCGGATCCATTGGAGGGTGCACCGGACGTGCCGGCAGCACTATCGACAGTCGGCGGCAATGGTGTGGCCGGTGACGAGACGGCCGACGACGAATCGGTGGTGGACGAGATGTTACGACGCCGTTTGAAGACGTTCAGATTGTTTAGATAGTTCATGCTTTCTGGCACCGGGGGAGGGTTCGGGTTTTTACACACTCATCACGAACAATTTAACACAAAACGCACTTGGTGGATGGGTAAACATTAATAAAGGTACATCCTTTCACATTACCAAACAAAATAAATCGATAGGCAATGGATGGATAGTCAACATAATATGATGGTCTATTTCCACGAAATGTTCCAATGAGACTAACTATGATTCCGAAGCGAAAACCCTCCTAGCGCCAACAGATGAAAAGAACGAAATGTCTTGGTGTGTCGGTAGGGCGACCACCCTCCCTATAACAAACATCCCTGAGTCAGTCTTTTTCTATGAAACGCTTTTCTTGATAAACAATTCGTCCGGAAAATTGACGACATTCTTCAGACAAGGCGCAAACAAGCCGACATTGGCGAAATTTGGTCAACGAAGCGCAAGTCTTAACCGATACGACGTTTACTTGTTTATTTATCGCTGTTTCGTGTATAATTCCCGAGTTTGTTTTTCCGGATATTCCGGAGTGTGTTGGAAATGATATTGCCAATTTGTTTTATGCACAAACACCTAAAGAAGGTCAATGGGCTGAAGGTGTCAGCTCCAGGACCAAACAAAATTTTACTGTTTGATTGCATTTATATCTGTCTTCGTCCTTGAAACATTTCCCTTTGGAGCTGGTTGTGTTTGATTTCTACCTATCCTTGCTTGTATTAGGAAAGGCTTTAGGTATACGGATCTATTTAACAAATATTTAAAATTGTAGAAGTTACGAATTTTATTGATGTGCACCCAGATGGATACCATACATCTCCAGTACTTTCTTACACGTTGAATCCTATCGCAATGCTTAATATTATACTGTGGTCCACCTATTTAACTGCAACACTGCACGTACGTGCGGGTCATAATGTCTTCATTTTTATGCCGCACATTAAGCGGTTGTCAAGAGCGCGAGAAAAAAATAACTTCCACCACCTCTAGAGGGTGGTAGCACACGATGCAATGTGCCGATAAAACCTCAAATTATTACGTACCCAAAGGAAGGAACAAGTTAAGTGTGGGAGACGTAATTTGCACGATTGTCAAAAGTCTCTTTGAATTGTTTTCAATTGTCAGTACTGTCCGCGCACAGCGACAATAATTGCGGCACGGTTTAACGAACGATCGTGTTTTTGGAGTGTGTTGGTCATGCTTTTTTACATTTGGCATATGCAATTTGTAAGAGACGAGGCAATAAAAATGAAATAAATTGCTATCAGATCAGTGGTAAGTTAAGGATTAGCTTACTGCCACAAGCCGGTTTCAGCTCGGTCGATCTCTCTAGCGGCTAAGCATTGCACAGCACAACTGTTGGAACATATTTCCATAAACCTGGTGGACAATAAATTATGAACGAAGTAGTCTCTATGGTGTCTCTTTTCTCCCGGATCACCACATGTTTTCAATTCCACATTATACGCACAACATTACACGGTGAGCAGTGGTCGTGTGCGATCTTCATCTACCACTACGATCATGCAAAGCACGCATCTCTCTTCACACACTCTGAGTCGCTCTTCCTGGTCTGCCTTGATCAACACCTAGCTGTCCAAATAAATGGCCATAACCTAGAAAAACGTTCTTCACCCTACGCAAAGGACGCGCCACACATTCACTCGGTTGGATGACCTTCTTTTTAGGGAGGCTTTGGGGTGAAAGGGAAAACATCCCACACCTCCAATGATTGGATTGATAAAATAGAAAGAGAGTTGTTTATAAAAAAATAACTGTAAGAACCAACATATTTTTAACAGTATGCAAATATATCGCAAACGGTAGCAGCAACAGTATTAGTGCCAGTATTGATGGTAATAGATACTAATCAGTCCCATGAGGAATTTAAAAAATATGTTCACAGTCACATATACACACCCCGAAAGCAATAATGGACCGTTCCACCGCTGCTATTAATAACAACAAATTGACTTTGAAAAAGAACTACAAAAAAGTATGTATGCACAAACGCCACAAAGAAAAAACGGATCGTCTGACCGTGTCGGGAAGCAGAAGGTAGTAGATAAAAAAAAATGTTGCAAAATGAGAGAACAAAAATTCAGTACAAATAATCAGTGCAAAACGTTCAACGAGCAAGGGATTGAAATTTCCCACACACGCAACTGTGTTCTCATTACTTGTTGTTAAGCGAGAAGAATTACCACCAGTCTGATATTTTCGAAAACATTTCACTTCGTCGGTTTCGTTTAATATCACTAATATAAGCACATCATTGCTGTATGTTTGTGTTACCAAAATTTTCATTGCAATTTTTGCAACACTATTTCACTTGTTACGCCGCATTACCACTCACCAAAATAAACCCTAAAATACGCGTACAGGTATATTTTTCCGATGTAAAATTGGCGGAAAATGGAAAAACTCGCCACCGGACAGCTTTAAACCGATCGCTACCGGAGCTTCCTTCGATCGAGAAGGAAAACCGCGTGCGCGTTTACAAGCGCTTCAATCCGAACTGAACCCAAACGTGTGGCGGACGGCTTTTGGGAGTTCGCCGAACGAATATGCGCGCGTGCGCATGTGTGTGTTTTTGTGTGTGTGTGTGCATAATCATACCAACACTTGCAGCTTCCTCACATACGCAAGAAGATAAACGCGCGAGCACTTAGCGTACAGTTGTAGTGTGCTAGTAAGTAAATGCTGATAGATGGAGATAGAATATGCTAGTGGTCCTTGAAGGATGCAGCATCACTGTT
>KI422835.1:0-31440 GCA_000473375.1 Anopheles culicifacies
GACGAAGAACACACAGTGCGGGTGTCATAAACGCTTGGATTTGAGAGCGTTGATGGCCAATGATGAATTGATTATGCATGTCACATTGCGTTTGCTGGCGTTGAGCTGGAGGGGTACATTTTGCGGTTTGGTTCTTTGTTGCGATTGCATTAGCCGAAACCTTTAAATTTACCATCGTTGGAGAAGTTGCTTCGGTTGTTGCGTTTATGGAGAATGATTTTTTAGGTCATGGTGTCACAAGTTGTGAACAGTACTACTATCGATGCATGATAAACGAACGGTAAATGTTCTTTCCTTCTTCAGCTTAATGTTCAGTAAGTCTAACGGAAGTGTGGGAGAAATCTTTCACTGGGATCGTAAAACAAACACAGCAACGTACGTAAACTGTGTTGTACATGCGTTGAAGTGTCGTTTAACCCTTTAATAAAAAAATATATAAAGTTCTTTAATGAAAGCCTTCCATCGTATGCGTTAGAAGAAGATCACATGATGGCAATATACGGCAGCGTAAATTATGTCATCTTGACGTCACACAACAGCTTTATCTTCATTATGTGACGATCGGTCGGATCATACATGATCTCTTTACATCGTAAACCAACTATGGCGAATGCATAAGACCGATGGGAGTTATAATCGACCCACACTTCATCGCGTGCAGACATCCGAAGATAGGTGCCATGCAAAGAACATTTTCTCAGCTATCAAGAAAAAGATTATGGGATGAAACTCTCGCACCATTGCCGTTGTAATAAGAAACGCTAGAAAATCTATTAACTAATCAATTCGTCTTGAATCGCTTTGTGAACGAATGATACAGCAAAGCGAAGCCACCTACCACGAAGGCCACAACCACCCGTCTCCATCGGAGGTACGAAGAGAAAAGCCGGTAGCGACAAAATAAAATAGCGAAATAATGCGTTAATTACAAAGAGCAGCGGGATGAATGAATGAGATTTTTCACACGCTTCTGAACGGGTCGTGTCGTTCGCAAACAGATCTCTTCTGCTATGTACCCCTATCACGGTGGTGGTAAAAACAGAAACTAAACCTACTGCTACCAACTAACAGCTAAGCAGCTCCGGTTGGCCTTTCCACATCCAAGGCAGCAAGAAACAAATTAAACGATAATAGAACGCCAAACAAATGGTGGCGTACATGGTGGGCACCGTTGTTCTTAGACAGTTCGAATGGAATAGAACTAAGCAAGAAAAAAAAAAAACAACTTCTGAATCCCCGCTAATTCGCGTGCCAAACGTGCCTGGCAAGGTGGCAAGTAAATGGTAGAGAATTGAGTGAATTTAACACTAGCACCAGTGTTCTGGCCTTCCTTCTTTTTCTCCACCACCATATTGTGATACGAAAGAATCGCAATTTGTTTCGCTTGAAGTATGATGAAGTTGTCAAGAAAAAAAAAAAATACACTTCTCGCATCAAATGAAAGCAATTTGGATGTGAACAATGTCTTGAACCGACCGAAGCGAATGTTTATGAATTTGTGCTTCATGCGCAGTGATGTTCTAATACACAGATAAACCATGGGAAAGTTTTTTCAGCGATAATATAAGGTTCTGGAATATGGACAATGGTGTTAGTGTCAAAAGTGCATTTTGTAATTATCCGTAATCTACCAGCAAAGAACATATGCCAACTGCAAAGTAGCTGCAAGTTAGCTTTAATATATCCAGGCTCTTGCCAATCTATTGTGTAGTTTTTCAACAGGAACCATGGAAAGGGCGTGAATAAATATATCATGTGTGTAAAATATTTGTTATTCACTTTCGCCTTACCGACATATTGCTTGTCACACGATCGAAGGAAGTGAGCGAGTGAATATCTCCTTTACATTTGATCACATTACACAGTAGTTGATCGATCAAACTTTGTCCAAAATTAACCAAATGCCTACGGCTAAATGCTTCCGACAAACACATTCATTGCCGACGATTGATTAAGCTTGCGAGGTGTAAAAATGGTACCATTCTTCCAAACAACACTGTCAAAAATGAATGAAGCAACATACGCAATACCCTGTCCCTAAAATACCCCCAGGGGATACTTTCGTTTTCTGTTTTCCTTGCACACCGATTCCATGTCCATTTGGTGCGTATGGTATGGAGCAGGGTGCCACACGGCACTCGCTTCACTGATCCTGTCCGATGGCGTAATGGAAGTAGCGAAAGCGGGAATGCCAAACATATGAACAGTGATCTGCGCATAAATCCATCATCGTCGCTGCACCGTTTGCAATTGGAGGCGAAACAACTTTCTCTGCCCCAAAATGTGGAGCAAATTGGTTGGGTAGTTTATGTTTTTTGTTTTTGTTTTTTTTCGAAAACCACCCATGTGTTGGGCGCCTTGATCGAATCCTGAGGAAGACTTTATTATGTCAGGAAAACAGGTTTGGAGTTTATGTCACCAGTATTATAGTAAAGGGATTTTGTTTCTATTCTGCTTTGACTGATCCTTGTGCCTGGGTGTTTTTCTTCTGTCTTAAATAACAGAAATATAGCCAAAACAATAAGCTTCCTTATGGGCAATCTTTATGGCAGTGATGGCGTGAGCATCGAACAAAGACATACCTTAACGATGGTACCCTTTCGATGTACAATTAAAAACACATGCTGTAACGTGGGTAATAAATCGCCAATCAGACCACCGTAGACAAGGTGGGAAACCTTCTCAAGTGATCCTTTCACCGATCGATCATGAGTGCTCATTAATCAACGGTATGACATATGCCTAAAGTACGCTTACGCAATGTATTGCTGACCTCGCGGTACTTCCTCGTAAAAGAGGTTAAAAAATGATGCATGTACCTGCATAATATACAAAACATGGTAGTATACTGGGCAATGTACCGTATAATTAGCTGTTATTTACTGAAGCAAAAATGCAACAAGAGAAAAATGTGTACTTTAAAGTTTGAAAAATCAAAGCACATCAAGTGTGACTTTTTGCTTGCGTGAGTCCAAAGACAGATCAATTACAATAACTTAAACGTCACTATCCGGCGATGGATAATGTTATAACAGCATAAAATACCGGTTACAGTTTCTTCAGTGCGTTTTCGTATTTGGCTTCGCGCAACTTCACCCAAGACCACGTTGCCAATATTAGTCACCGTACGAGTACCTTGAAACAGTGACTTCAACGACCGACCGGCAGGAAACGTAATGTCAAACGAGTAATACTGATCGTGGAGGCAGACACTTGCAAAACTCCGATTTGACACCGGCATGGTCTGGGTCTGGTTGCCACAGCGAAAAAAGTGAATGGAATCACACTGCAAAATAAGTTGTACAGTGTCTTTTAATCGTAGTGGCAATCGTGGCCATCGTGAAATCGGTTTTTAAATAATTTTATTATTATCAATATTCGCAAGCTATGCCTCTAAGATGTTTGTATTGATGATCTGTTTCATGGCACAACTGTAATAAATAAATCTATATTTTATAGAAACATACCATAGAAGAAAATTGCACACAGAAAGAAAAAGGCTCCGAAATAGTTCCCAGGAAAGGATAAACTGGATTTATCTGCATGATCATTTGCAGGGCGAAGATTTGACTTGCGTTTCCAATAATGCATGTAATTTGCCTCAAAAATTACCACTTACAAAGCCATCAGTCAAACTATTCACGGTTTCTCAGCGGCCTTCCGTGAGATTCCCACGACAAATAATAATCGGCCGATCAAACGACCAAACGGTACCTCCCATGATTCGGAACGGTGATCGATCGTGACAAATTGATCACTTGCTTCCGTTACATTATAAATCTCGATCCAACGCAATGTAGTGGCAAACTCGGCGGATGTAACACCGCCAGAGACCTAAGCTAATGTTAGCCATCTATGGCAAAATGAGTGTGATTTTTTTTTCTTTTTTAGTTGAAACTCACCTTTTGAGGAAATCGGAATACTCGGCCTGTCGTATCAGGCCGGTTCGCATCATGATCGTCTGGAAGCATTGTCGCTCGATAGCCCAGAGTTTGCAGTCGGTGGCAGCTGTGATTGTGGCCGTTCGTTGGCAGTGGTAGAGGATGGCTAGCTCACCGAGGACCTTAGCACCGGATAGCGTCGACAGATATTTTCCTTCACGCGACACCTCGACGCGGCCCTCTGTGGAAATAGAGTAACAATAATATCATGTCAATTAGTATATTAGTATTGATAGGAATAGGAAGTGTACGTATTATTGAACGCATAAAAATATGCCATATGAAAGAAGGCAAACATTAATCAGATCAGCACATAACACGGAAGAACGCACACTGGAATGAAGGAACAGGATAGAAACGTTTCCTTCCATGGAAGCTGGTTTTCCGTGCAATAGAGGTTTCCGGGACAGGTATTCTTTTCGCTACGGGGTTGCAACATTCCTTTATTGACATACAGAATTCACTAGGCTCTGCTTTCCTTCGGAGACGCTTTTGTAAGAAAAATGTCGATCAAACGAACGGTCATATGACCGGTATGGACAAGTTTTTCCCTTTCATTTTTCACAACCACGCACACAAGCAGTTGAATGTCAGTTACATCCGTAGTGCGAGCGATTGAACACTGCCCAGTCAATTGCTCTCGATCGTTTAAGCCCTTCATTAGACGTACGATCCAGTTTCATATTACCAGAGGGTTCCTCACAACACCTAACCATGAAGAGAGGGGAAAAAACTTCATCTGGAAAAGCGGAAATGAGTGAAAATTGTCGAGCCCTTTTCATAACGCTAAAACACAGGTTCCGCTGAGCTCCATTGGTCTCCATTGAACGGGTTCTGTGGAATGTGATCACGAAACGGTGACATGCTTTAACGGATGATAGGAAATCAATGATTTTGTAAAATCAAAAAGAATCAAGAGAAACTATCACTCTAGAAGTTTGAGGACAATACATTATAGTGAGTGAAATTAAATAAAATCTTTAATTTTTGAAGAAAAGTGTTACATCTTCAGAATAAAAGTTACATGGTACGTTATTCGATAACTTTATAAAGAAAGATGCCTTACATTATACAACCAGTACAATAATTTGGTTAAATAGCCACAATTCCGTAATGAACCACACTTGCGTCCATTAAACACGACATTAAGCGTGATTGGTAATATCGCGTACCACTGGTTTGGCTACATTGACACCCCTTCTGTTATAAGCTGCATCACAAGCCACAGAAAGGAACGAAACAACAGTCCCCAAATCACCCAATGATGGTACCATTTACAGCTCATAAAAACCCGCCACAAGCCACAGACCACGATTGACGCTGGCGGGTGCAAAATTTTACGCTGCCATCGCCGCATCGATAGATAATTGAGTTCGAACTCAGGGCGATGTGCAAAATACGGCCGACAAATAGCACATAAAATTTGGCTTCACGTCAAATTGGTGCAAATGTTGCGCGAGAAATAATTATCGTACTGGGGCATTCGATTTGCTTTCCAGTGTCTTGGGCTGTGTGCTTGGGACGGAGGCAAAAGCAGTGTGCATACATAGTCATTACATCAGGGCACATAAATCATAGTGCAATAGGAGCACGTATGTGCTAAGATCTTTCCTCCCACTGATGGCAGCCTAAGCGAAGGTGCGATCTTCCGACGATTGCGGCCCAACTATTTATGTTTGATTAGTCCATTTTGCTTCGGTTTGCTGCATTTTTTCCTCACCAACAGGTACACGTTTAGTAGAAATTTGCTTACTGACATGATCGTCGTCGTTGTCGAAACAAAAGAGCTACAAAATTCTATCGTTCACGTTGGTTTAACGTTGGAAAGAAACATGTGAGCGCCCGCCCGAGCAGCTTTGCGTTATGCGAGAGTTTAGCATAATTGGACGCATTGAACGTGTGTGTGTGGGCATGAATGTGATTTTTTTGGGTTTAACGATGGGTAGCTATAAAAAATTAAATAAACCCGCTTACCTAACGGTAACGGTTGCGTTTTATCAAAGGGCTTCTATGAGGCAACAGGGAGCTGAATTTAATATGCTTTATTTAAATTTCTAATTAAAAGGGATTACGGTGCATTTTCCTTCCACTATCTTTCTGCACTAGCGGTTTTATTATTATTATGTTTTGGCCGTTGAAAAGTTGAAATAGATTAGTCACAATAAAAATGTAACAATGTTGCGTATTTTTCTCAAGGTTAAGTATTCAAAAATTGAGATCATGCTTTCACTTTATGTTTCCCCGCTGACCGATCACTATTTGCCACAAGTGCATCTGTGTAATATATTGTGCATTCCATCTGCATACGTTCAGGACGTTGAAGCTTTTGCAGTGGTCAACGTCGATTACAACCTGTCGCTGTCAGTCTAAGCGCTAATGTTGATCGATGGTCCATCCATGTCTAACGACAAACGTTCCGATGGAAGGGTACACGTGCGATACGAAACAAAACAAATCGCAACTCCTTTAGTATGTCTACCGTGTTGCAACAAGCCGGTTGCATTATCGGTTCCGCTAGGCATAGGCTAGGCTAGGGGAGAAGCTGTCGGTATGTGTCGATTAAATAATTGCCCTTGCACCATGCATGTGACCAGACAAATGGTATGCAAATGGATTTTCTCTATACAGTACATCGGCAAACGTTGAGCTAGAAACGTGTCTTTACGATACCTGTTTTGCACAATCTGTTCGAAGGGTGCTCGGCTATTGATGGATATTCGAAGGACATGATATTGGAAAGGCTTTTGCGAACATTGCATCGTATTTACTACAATGGCCGCACAATATAAAATGAATATTGATTTTCTGGGTCGTTTTCGAAAACAAGATTATGTAACAGGAAAAACCCTGAGAATGCGTTTCCAACTTTTCTCATGTTGTAGATATCAATCAACGAAACATGGCTCCTGTTGAATGCATCCCATAAGTAAGCTTGTTTTAAGCTGATGGTGTCCAGTGCAGGAAGATGGACAACATTGATCGTTTCTCCACCTGAACTGGCCCATCCATAAAGCTACTTTTTTATTGTACTTGGAAAACGGAAACCACGCCAGATTGAGCTAGGACAGTTGTCTCAACTTGGTTAACACTACCATACCAAGAAGTAGTGTTATTTCTTTCACATTTCTGCACGATGCCGGAAGATGTGACCACAGAAAAATACCTTAGCAACGTAGCATGACGACCGGGTACAGCAGTGGACAGTTTCTGCGCTGTGGACTGTGTGATTGCGTAAGGCAAGTTTGTAAAGATTTGTACCGAACCGTCACATCCGACACTGCCCCTATGATATGTTATGGAGACGTGTGCCACGCACAGCATGATGATGGATTGCGGAACTGGCAACAGACAGTGCGCCAGGTTCGGGTCAATGATGACACTCATAATTTTCACCCAAGAAAGTCCCTCCTCCAGGTGGGTGTAACGGCCATACAATGGGCCACCGTGATGGACGAAAACGCGTAACAACGTTCCGTACGGTTGGTTCTGCTACGACTCAAAATCCGTAACGTGATTTTGCACGCTGACATCGCAATTAACCTACAAACGCTTTCAATTCGATGACGTGGAATGCGCTTTTTGATATTTTGTTCTGCAGCCAAAATAAAACAACATTACCACCAAATTTGAAGGGGCGGACAAGATACTTGAATGAAAGATTTTCGGAACCATCATACTGAAGATTCGCATCTACTAGTTATGCTTAATGTAGTTTTCCAAGATCCGCCTTTTGCATTTACAGCATGAACTGACTTTTTTTGGTGGGTGAGTTATTATGAATATTTGCCCCCCGCTTCAAGCTCTATAATTATTTCACGGTTTGATGAACATCCTACTAAAAGAGTTCAAGCTGCACTCTTTACAGGGAACGAAGATGAATGTGTTTTTGTTTTGTTTTGGAAGATCATGCCTTTCTTACTCGTGCATTCTACATCTGCGCAATTGGCCTGAAGGTACAAACAATTCCATAAGATGGTAGGAGAAAGTTCATGCTGATGTGCAGCTGAAGTATATGTCAGGAGGTCAATGAAGGTAAGGTAATAACAAAAAATAATAAAACGTTCATAAGCTAGTTTAAAGCGCCGGGATAATCTTTCGAAGGAATCGAAAAAAATACATTTCTTTAAATTTTACATATAAAAATCATGAGACAACAAATAGCCGTCCAACTGTAAAGAGAAATTGAAAACAAGAAACAAACGCAACAATAGAATTGTTCTCTCGACCTAGCAGAGCATAGCGAGTAACATGCGGAATCGAAATTAGGCCGAGACCTACACTTCATGTGTCCGACGCATCTTGGCTGTATTTTGTAACCGTTGTACTAAGGCAAAACAATTTTCACTTAAAACCAAGGCTGGAAAAATGCTTCATTTGTGTAATTATCCATCGTTAGCGCTAAGTATCACATTATTCGTATGCAAAGGTGGTGGAGAAAAAAGACACCGCTGGAAACCCGCTCGCCTTTACTATTTCTCTACCGTTGAGTAAATCGATGAATGAAACCCCGTTTGATTGATTGGTGGCTTTCCTTTGCGGGCGTTGCTTTTCTTTCACTGCGTCCTATTCATTGCCTCATCGTTTTCGATCTATGTGTGGAAATTGATGATAGTTGTAGGAAACGTACGCAGCATTGTCTGGATTCTCGATAATATCGATCTGTCTGACGGTTGTTTTCTGTTGGTTGTTGGACGCATCAGCCTGACGGTCAAGCCCGTCATTTCTCCTGGATGTAAGTGGGTTAAACATTCCCGCATTAACACACAAGCGTACAATGGAATTGCTAAGTACGACTTGCGGATAAATATACTTCGATACTCATGAAATTTAGCACGGCTCATTCACCTTTTCCGAGTGGCTCACTCTTCACAACCCGTGCTACTTGAATTGGTCAATCGAGCAATGCCCAATAGATACAGCATCGGTTGGTTCCGTTTGTTTTTGGCATCATCCATCTCATCCAGCAAATGGGTTTTGGTGAGTTTTTCGGTCAGTTATTCTGTGGGCTGTCATTTATTGATAGCGATTGTAGGTCAACGAGATCTACCGTATTTTGGAGAGTCTAGCTTTACCTCTTTTTGAGGTGCTGATAAAACGTATGGTTCATGTACGTTTATCGTTAGCAGGAACTATATTTGAAGAATCGTGCGAATGAGGAAGGAGTAGTATTCCCTTGAGTTTGTGACGCTTGAGGCAGTAATTGGTGTCTTACTAGCCCTTATTTTAGTAGGCTAATTTGTTGAATTGATAATTAATGCTACTCGTCTCGTTGTAACCAGGGATTGTAAGCGTAAGCTACATGAAACAGATGTTCGAAGAATCTGGTCCAAATGATCAACGATCTTTGATATATAAGACCAAAAGCGGTGGGATGTCCTCTGTGGACTTTCATAGCTGCCCATAATGTATCCTAAGATACTTATACCACTCTCAGATATGTTAGTCATGATATAATATATTATCCGTACCACGTGTTATCAGCTCTGTACGTGCTCCAAGCATTTCCAGTAACATAAGCGCAAGGAACAACAGGCACAAATTTGTATTCTGTTTATTTATCAGAATGGCGTTCGCATGTTTTTCAAGGCGCTCTTCAAAACAGCTACGGCGGCAGTAGTGCATACTGGTACACAATCGCTAAATATACTTCAAATATTTGCAAAATTGTGGATAAGTAATCGCGAAAATTTTGCTTTCCCACCTTTTCGCTATAGTGCAGTGACATGCAACGAGTTCGGTACGCTGGAAAGAAATTCCTCAGGCATCTGCTTTCAAAACAACAACTAGCTCGATAAATAAGCACACACACACACACGTTGGATTCCTATTGCGAATTACCACACATCATGTCTGTATGTGAGCATAAATTATGAATACTAACACCGTTCGTTCGTTCCTCCCACATCGGTTTGGCAAATAGCTAACTTTGCATATTTTCAACCGTTAGGGCATGACGACATACATTGATCACGATTAAGTAATCATCCGTTATTGCGCTTATGGTTATTTCCAAATGTAAAAAGAAACAACAGAATTTTACATTTATACGTGCCAAGCTGTTTTTTAAATACACCATATTGCCCTCACAGATCACATTTTTCCTTCTGTTTTTTAATAATGTTTGCTGATTCACACGATGAATCACCTCTGTCATGGTGTGATTCACTCGGGTTGTTTCGACCACTACCGGTTCTTGGAAGTTAGATGGGCGTCGGAAACCTTCCTAGAAGGCAAGGTTATTTGACCCACTTTTTCTCAGCCAACCACATCCGTTCATAAAAAAATGAGTTTAAGTTTCAGCTTCAACTTTACTCATATTGATTGTAGTCTTGTAGATTGTATATTTATTTTTGCAATAATAGGGTAAAGTTGAGAAGAAAGATAGATGAAGTTACCAAACCCATCCTCAATTCACCGTCTTATCCCACATTTTCTCAGTTGAAGAATGACTAATCCAATATCCAACGCATCGGACGACTTTGTGGATGTTGTTACTTTGGTCGCAAATCAATTAAAGACTTTTAATTGTGCTTCTGCCTTCCGGGGGATGGTACTATCACGTCCTATCTATGTGCGATCAAGGCCGAACAATTACTTTGATAAAAATCGATTTGCTCCTCACTTTCCTAACCCAATTCGCAATCGAGGTTAAACGATCAGCAATTCTTCAACGGTCCCAACGAAAAGGGATAAACACGACTCCCTGTTTACAGAAATCTAATCTTGAAAATACTCATAAGATCTTGGCTATTATAAGCCAACTAATTTTCTCTTGCTACGACATCCGACAAGTAGGACATACCCCAGGTGGTTTGATTATTTTGTACCAGTTGACAGCAAATCGTCGTCACCGTTGGCGTAACACAAATGGTCTCGTCCCTGCCGCGGAGTGTACTTTTCATCCCCCGAAAAGCTTCGTTGGTGTAAGGCATTGCCCAAGCGCAATTATTGGTGCAAACTGTGTACACTGCGGCAGCAATCATACCCTCAGGTGCTGTCGATCGTGTTTTGGGGCCAATGGAACGTTAGAGATGAAGTCCGTTTGCTTGACGATTTGGGAAACGCTCTCGGTGCGCTTAGGAGGTTACTTGAGAAAACTGCTTTAAGTGACCTGGGCTCGTTCTGGGTGTTCAAAGCGACAAAAACACTCCACCATTCGGAGTGTGCTTCTTTTCGAACCGCAAACGTTATGATGAAGCATTTGTATTTGCGGGTTTTTTTCTCGTTTACTTGCCAAAATTTGGGGCTCCATTGCTTCCGTGATTGAACCATTATTGTGCAGTTTTGTTTCATTTCCGCGTTCGAACGAAGGATGGGCAACTTAACAGGCTGTCGAGATCGAGATTGTCTTAGTGGCGCATCAGGTACAGTAAGCGTAAAACCCGTTGCCAGTTTCGTAATGAATTCATGATACTACCACAAACAGACACAGTTTAATTTACGAAGCAATCTGACAGTCAGAAATCAGATATTCTCATAAAAAATATTATAAATACAAAGATTAGATTCTTACCAAACGCCAGCACCTGCTCTTACAAAATCACAAACAAAACACAAATCATGAAAAGTTGTAGTTAAAGCCTACTGAGATCATGTCTTTGAATTATCATATTGTTTTCAAACCTGTCAAGAAAATGAACACCATTCAGCGATCGTGAAATCATAATCAATTGATATCAATTAACGCGCCTTTTTAGATCAATTCAAAACACGTTTCGAAATGTACATCAGCCACCATCATACAACACTGCTCCACATCGCATGAAATAATTATCACGTGTTGAGCAAAACACAAAAAAACATCGTTGATAAGATTGGCTCACAAAGCCACCAAATTGGTGTGAAACTATCACTTTTTTGCAGCCATCGTTTTGTGCACTCGCACTTTCGTTCCAATTTATGCTCCTATGCTGTGAGTTGAACAGTGAGCACGCGCCTACCGTAAAGGTTGACGTCTTGATGGTGGCCGATTCGATTTCGATGTACTTGGGTGGGTGGTTGTTGGGTTTGCCAATTTAAAAGCCTGTAGAAAATCATGTTTGAAAATTTGATGATGCTACGCCTGTAGTGGTGCAATAAAATTGCACTGCAGGTGCATAGTTTTTTTTCATAACTGAAACGATGTGCAATGCCATAAGGGGTGATAAGCACAAGAAGGGGTTCCCAAAAAACATACACCTTCGAGCGAATAAAAACGAAATCGCTTTGGTGAAAAGGGATAAAAACGTGTGCTAGATAAAACTTCAATCCGCCTGCATTGGCATGATTGTGCATGAGCGATTTAAGTGGATAATATGTCTGCTATGAAGTGCAAGGTGTGAACGAAATTGGCGGGAGCATGGACGGCCTTGTGAAACACTGCACTTTGTCGGGAGCAATTCTCTACACTCTCCACACATAATAATACTTTTCAAATGCCGTGGTTTAAAGGTAACCACACACACATACGCAACTGTGCAGTAAAAGATATGCTAATTTCTAATGCGATCTTTTCTTTTATCTCGCGCTTTGATACGATCGATGTTGGTGTGAGCGAGGCCCCCCACAGCAGCTACGAGTTTAATGGGTAGCAGTATTTCTTTTTTTTTTTATTTTCGCGTTTGGGCACGCGTGTGAAGGCAAAATTATGCCATAGATGAAATGATGTGGGTGTTTTAAATTGAGAAAAAAAGGTAACGAAGAGGGCATTTGATGCGACAAGAAAGAGAGACGAAAGAGAAAGTTGTTATAAAGGGCAATTTTATGCAATCAAGCCCAGAAAGGTGGTATATAAGTCCATCATTATGAGCGGGTATTGGTGTTTTCTGTCTTTGAAAAATGGAAATCTAGTTAAAAAAAGAAAACAAAAGGTTATAAAGGGTTCAAAGTTATTAATAAATAATAAATTTCATAAAACTGTGCACATCAAAATTTCAATATAAAATCTACATTATCAAGCATCGATTGCCGTGAATGCTGTAATGTGATTGAGATAAATTTGTTTTCAATTGTTTTTGTTAAAAAAACACCGTAATTGCGTGAGCTTGGATAAATGCTCTCAAACACATGCAATATGAGTGGCCAGTTGATTTGATTAGAGAAAGAGAGGCCTCTTGTGTTATCGAAAAGCACTTTACTTTGTTTGAAATATGGTGAAAAGCATCAGTGCACTTGCAACATTGTCTAACCACATGGCGCAGTGTAGTCCCCAAAGAATGGGTTCGGGTGTTGCGTCAAAGATCAATCAATCATTTGCTCGCGCTGTTCCATTCGAGTGAATCAGCCGCCGAACCGAGGTGAACACATCCGCCCAGTACGACCACCCCGGGGCCTTTCCTAACCTCCGTACGACCACATTGAAGAAAGTGAATTCGGTTTGAACGAAACGCCGGCCAGTGTGAGACCGCGTATCGCGTAAGAAAAACAAACACAGAGCCCTCGCGTCCGCTCGACGGCAATCCGAGGTACTGTTTAGCATACCGTACACAGCAACAGTGGTGTTTCTCGCTGAACCGCGACCCAGCCCGAAGCTCCATGGAAGCCGTACGCCGTCAGGTGGAAAACTGTTGTTTCTTCATCCGACTTGACTCTCTTGCAAACCAGTCCGGTCCGACGGAGGTGCTGCCGATACGATCGATCGTTCGATCACAGCGTACGTAGAGTTTTCCACCGATCCAGACACGGATGGTTTCGGATGGGTGGATTTTTCGTTTCGGCATCGTTTGGCAGAATTGTTTTATTAGCGGACCGTTTAACAGCCAGTCGGAGGTTTGTTAAAGATGGGCCGGTGTATTTTTTTGTAACTTTGTCTCCTTTTTCCTAGCCTTGTTTGCGCCGTATGTTTAACCCACATGTTCGCTACCGGGAACGGATGATTGAATGAATGAATGTTTTTTTTTGTGGCTTTGATCAACAAACGAATACTGTTCCGCAATTCTCAGATGGAAATGGAATGAACAAAAAAAAGGAGGAATAAATCAAACAACATCAAACCATTGTTCGTAAAAAGGAATCATTAAAGCAATATCGATGATAGGTTAATGTTATGATGTGATGCATTCTAGAATGGAGAATATGAAAAATTTGGCAAACAGTTGATCGTATTTCTAAACATGAATCACAATTTATCATCAAATCATTTTAGCAATGGATAAAATGAAATCATTCTCTTGATTGCTTAAGCCAAGTATCGCTATTATCAAACTATTATTATTCAAACTATTATTCAAGAAACTAACTCAAACATGTTATTGAAGAGAATGTTTGTCGAAAAATAAACCCACTTATAGATACTATTAATAGTAATTATCCATAGCTTCAGAAGAAAGACAAGCATAAATCATCTCTTTGACAGAGCAACTGCTGTAGAGCCTTATCAATACTGTAACTCCTAGTCCAGAAAATCAGTAGAGGAAAAAAAACAACCAACAACTCAACACAATTTGTGCATTGCAATAGAGTTTCTGTAGGCACGGCATTGGAATTTATGAGCCTTCGCTCGTACGCCCTGCGTTCGTCATGAACCATCGGAGACCGTGGGATGGGTTGCTTAGAATCGTAACAGGTATCGTTTTGCACTGGTGGAGTAGTTTACTTCCTACACGTAAAGATTGTGGCTTTTGTGAGCTCATCTACACCTCCAGACCGGCAAATGGTTACGATGAGAAGAAGTTGAACAAAAACCCCAGTCACGATCGTGCCAGATAGAATGCCGATGTTGCAGCGTTCAACAAACCCAAGTCATGTCACTTTGGCGAAGTAGAAGGGTTTTATTGTCGGTTGCGCACAAGGTGCTTGCCGCAAGTTGCTAAATATGCAAACATTCGAAAACACTACCAGATCAGCACAAATCGCACACTCCCCTAGTTTACTTTTGGTTTGATCCGGCAGGAAGCTGACTTCACAGGCTCAAGCACATTCAACGCTAACAAAGCGAGCAGAGAAGGGCACACCAAATAATTACACGTAATTGTGGTCGTGAAGTACACTTTAAAGTTCAGCTGCAGCACCGCAGCCGTTGACATTTGCAGCCGATGGAATGTCGGTGAACGAAAGGGGACGGGTTTTGAAGATTGGTTGCTGTCCGAGCTTTCGTGATTTCATGCACCAAATGTTGAATTTATGATCGACTTTACACGCCCTTGCCGCCGGTTCTAAGAGTCACTAGGTGGTATGGGTTTTACACTGCCGTGATTTTCGAACTGAACGCTTTTACCTTCCTATACTGTGCTTAATCAAATCGATCCCGCACGCGAACAACCACAAACTGGAACTTCTCCTTGTGGATCCAGTAATCGCCGCATAAGCTGGTGAACCAAACGTGAGCCAAAGGGAGCTTGAGCGGTAAAACCTTTTAATGATCGTGTCAAACCACTTTCTTCCGGACGATGTAGGGTGCCGCCTGGTGCGTCCTAGTGTCCCCGAAGCATCGGTTTGTTTGCAAACCGTTTAGTGATGATGTAGACAACCAAGCGGATGTCCTCCGTTAGGTTGCTCAGCTCCGAGCTGCGCTTCGACCGAAGAGAAACTTAACTAGCCACTGCTTACTAAGTGACGGTCTCAAAAGGGGCGGCAATGTTTTAATGGTACATGAAAACGGGTATTAAAAAATTCTGTTCTACGGTGGACGCACGATGAGTCGGTCTTTTTTGCGTTCACCAGGTTTCAGTAGTTTGGTGGAACAAATCGATAATCACGATACAAAATATTGCTCACGATCGCTGGAAAGATGGGAATGCGATCGTGCGCTTTTAGCTAAAGATACCTGAAGGAGCTTGATTATTGCTGTAGACTAAGAGCGACTTTTAATTAAAACTAAATTGGAATTTATTGAGGGATTCTTCAGGAATCGTTCTAATAACGCTCATTAGCTAGGAAACTGATCCATTTAATGTAGTAAATATGTTTTGCGTTAAAATGATAACAATTCAATTTGTGCGAGCAGTTCAAGGGTTAGTTTCAATTATTTTCGCATGTTCAAGAACAAATCAGTTTATAGCGAGTAGTTTAGCTTCACAATGCGCGATACTTCTTTCCAGCTAAAGAAATGCAATGAAAGTGATCAGATGGACGTATGTATCTCCCTGTTCCAGCGCCCTTCTATGGTTGTGCGTTAGAAAACGAACAATGTGTGTACACAGGTTGTCGAACGATCGATCGTCGGTAGAAAAGCAATTGTTTTTTGATCAATAGGGAACTATAGGGAAAAAAACCTGTCCGACAAGAAAATTCCTATGAGGCAAAAAAGTTTGCCACGAAGTTGGAAGTAACAGTGGATGGGAGAAAAGAGTGGAACGAAAGGGGGATTATGGGGCGATACTTTCAAATGTTGGTGTCGATGGAAGAGCACCAGACAGACGCATTACGGGCAATGAAACCGTGAAGATGGTGTCGTTAGAAAAAAAGTGAATAAATAAGTAACAGCAATGAGAGAAAAACAGCGAACCCAGTCTGCACAGAACCTCTGACGGATGGTTCATGGCGTCGCCATAATACAAACCGTGCCCCGCTCTTGGTTCTTGTCCTGGGAATGCCGTCTTAAAGGGAAAAATCGATAACCCGTTCCCGATTCCAGACCATGTTCCAATATAAAGTGAAAGGCCTACACTACTTTTGCTTTTGTTTTCATTTGATGTCTTGCAAGAGAAATAATACTATATGTATCGAGAGTCCCTTCATCTTCATCCGGATAGAGGCCGGTATAAAGGCATTAGAAACAAAGAAAAAAGTGGTACAACTCTTTTATGAAACTGGCTTCAGACAAAATCCGGACATGGCGCGGGGACAGGTTTTTTCATGACCGTGCGATACCGTTTCGTTTCAGATATAGGGGAAGGCATATTTTCACTTCCCAGTGTACGACAGTCATGTCCCTCCTGATTGGAAGGTTTGTGCAAAGGTTGCAGGTTTTTGATTAGGTCTGGCAACATTGCATTGTGAACGTGCGGTCTGGTTTTCGTTTCGCCTTACTACTTGCCACACGTTGACATTTTGCCGCACCCTGATAATGACATTTAAGTGGCGCATGAAAAACAACGACGAGACTACTGCTGCTGTATGTGCGACATTGATGCAGAGGGTAGGTCCGTTTTGGGATCGTGATTGTGGGCTAGCATACAACATGGCCACTCCAGATACATTTCATGTTGAAAGTGGGCCAACGGCACTGCCCTCGGTACATCAGCGGACGATTGCAACCGATTGGCACCGTTTTGAAGCGTTTAGTTGACTAACACGAAAAACCGATTCGCACTTACGCGGATCCCCGGGAGAAGGGTTTTCATCTGATTAGGGGTGCTTTCACTCTTACCTGGAACGAGACATTGGAGAAAAGGGTAGAAAATAGGTTTAGTTGGCAATGTTTACGAATAATTAGGATCAATCATTGTGATCAGCACGATGCGTCAAAGAAAGCTTTATTAATTTCACCAGACAAGTGAATAGATTGCATACCGCAATTAACGCTGGGAAATGTTTTAAACCATAAAACCGCCATATTTTAACACATTATAAACAATTTTACATTATTTCATCGATTTCTTCAAATTTCATGCTTGAGCTTTAGTGGAAACCTCTTAAGACCACGAATTGAATAATCAAGTATGCTTCTGGTTCGAGGATTTATTGCTGCCATTTGGGAGTTGCGCTTGCAATCGATAAAGGCATGCGCTATGGTCGCATACTGATGATTGCTTCCATCGATTCGCAGATCTCGAAACATGAAACAAAACAAAAACATCCGTCGAGGCGAGCCGTTTGACCAGCACCTGGCCGCATGGTGTGTATGTTACCTTAGGCATCCCTTTTTCGACGCACCTCGATGGTGGTACGTGTGGGGTCGTTGGCTTACCGTTATGAATACAAAATACAGCGCCAACGCGTGGTAAAGCTTCGCCGAAACCGTTAATGGGCAATAGGCTCATCGAACGATGGGCTTTCGGGACGACCCGCCTTTCGGTAGCTGACTGTACGCCAGGCGGAAGAAGACTTCAACCAAAACGCGGGCGTACATGCGAAGTGCTATTTTATGAGCTGCCAAAATGGCTGACGTTTCCTTTTTCCTGAACCAGGCAGTACGGTGACTGTGTAGCGTACGAAACGGTTTTTGGGGTTTCTAGGTGGTGGAATATTTGAATCACAATAAATAACTTCAAAACAAGTTGAAGAGCCTAACGTACACGTTTGGTGGATGTTTTGCTTGCGTTTGATATGTTTATCAACCAATTTTGCTATGATAAAAGAGCGTATGGAGAGTTTATCTCGAATAACGTAACGGTATGTGCGAAGAAAAACAAAAGAACTACGAAAAGTACAACTTTTGACAGAAGAATGAAGATTATGGAAATATCGATGCAAATGGGGCAACTCCGAATGTGATTTCTCTCCCGAAAGCAAATATCCGTTTGCTAGTTATTAAAGATTAACAGACGATAGGCAACGGTAGGGGTTGAAGTACTCAATATGGTTCCAAAATCAAAGCGGAAATGAAAACACAGGTCCAATATTAAAGCTTACACTAATCTTACGGTTTCCTTGGAATAATTTTCCTCAAAACGGCTCAAAACAATACACATGCAATGGGGTACCTTTGTTCTTTTTCTCTCAGGTTTTTCCACACAAAGAAAAGCGAAAATATTGTGCGGCACAACGAAGCAAATGCACAATGAACATTGGAATACGAAAAGTGATACCGAAAGCATTATTTCGACCATTTTCCGGTTGTTTGGTTTTGGCGCTTTACCCGATGACCGAGGAATAGATGCACCGGTAGTGGAAAGAAAACATAAATCACGGGCGAGTGAAAAAAAAATCAACCCGTATGAAGGTTAAGCAACAACGCGTCATTGAACTCGGCACGGTCACTTTTACTTTCATGCGCATGTTTCTATTTTGCGATTCAGCTAGCATCTGTTTGCACTCGGAGCGTCCCATTAGACAGTGCGAGTCCGTCGGGTGATTGGTACGATTGCCGAGTCCAATAGTGGCATAAATTTGCAAAAGGAAATGGATCGTAATCGTTACCCCAAAAGCAGAGACATGGAGGATGTATGGATGTCGAATAAATTGCTTAGAAATAGACTTTCGCAGACCTTGACGCGTCTTCACATGGTTTGAAAAAAAGAACAAACAAACAAAGAGATGCATCATGGCCGCAGAAGATTAATTTTCTATTCCGTGCAACCATTTTCTTTTCCTGCAACTGCAATTACCATCCGGTGGGGACAACATGCTGCAAATGTTTGTTCGCGCGGATGATTTAAGGCCTTTGGTGAACAGACAGCTGTTCATTTATTTTTTAAATGCAGAAACGTTCTCTTGGTGCTTCATGAACACGCATCGGCAAACTCGAACACCAAGGAAACAGATGGTGTAAAAGAAGCTTAAGGAAAAAAACAAACGAAATTAATCTCATGGACAGAATTCCACATGAACCTTCTATTGGCACAATGTTCGTTCAAAATATTACTTTGCTGGCAGTTCTTATAGTTTGTAATACCTTAAACAACTCGAAATACTTCAAAAAATTGCTTCAAGATTTCAATAAAATTCAAGCAATAATTCGGAGGTTTAGGCAGTTTCTGCTACTTTGTGTCCTATGAAGATAATGAAAGGTAAGAGAACTTATGAGAAGATATGATTACCAAAGCTTCAACGTTTTGTTCCTTACCATAGATAAACATTTTTGTCTGTGCCATAGAAAGTAAACACCAGCAAAGAATGCAAATTATATCATGCGGACTCGTTCGTGATCTGATCTCAAATTCTTCAGAAGGTATTTTGTATCACAACCTAAACAACATTTGTAAGCACAGACAGCGGAATTCCTACGTCTAATATAATGTCATAGTCGATCTTCCGTTGAAGCATAGCCATTCTCTCCCCATTTATGCAGACCTTGCCCATTACACGGTACACGGCACACTCGGAGCCGGTGTCATAATTTACGACACACTATGCAAGACGTACCGACCCCGAGTATAATCAGAGCACCACGGAACGGAAGCACACGGTATGGAGGTGAAGGAAAAAAGCTGACGAAGCTTTTAATGACCACCACTTATGCACATTCTGTGAAATATGCAACGAAAGAAATGAACCGGTATGTGGAATGTGTCCGTGCCGTATAATCGTGCCCCTGAGAAAGGCCGAGATCGAGATCGGTGAGACCTTTCACGGATCATATGCTGGATGCAAATGAAGAAGAAGATACGTGGTCTGATAACATCTAGCTCTAATGATCTGCCGGGTTGTTGCTTGGAAAAGAGATGCTACCGTGATGCTACCCTCTTCGTTTGCTGCCAGAGAATGGAGAAGCGATAGCTCTGGTTCGATTGGACACTTCTCAGTACACTGTACCGCTATCGATCTCGATTCGAGACCCGTACATGCGGCAACTACAGTGTCACTGTGAGGAGTGACCTTAATTAAGATTGTCTAATGCGTTGCATTACGCGAAAGAAGCAGATTTAATCTTTCATAAGAATTAATTGAGCGGTAAGAGGATCAAAACGGTATCTGATACGATCATCATCCGTTTGATGTAAGGTGTTTGCTTTGCGTTGCGGGTGATGATTTGTTTGCTGCTACATAATTGCAGTGGAATAAGTTCCCTGTTTTTTGGTGAATAGTTTTTATATTAAGAAGGTTAAGTATAATAGTATGAAATAGTTATGAAAGTATCATCAGAAGTATGCAACAGCATTGAAATAATCAAACTTAATCTTTTAACGGTAGAAAAGAGTATTCTTTTAGCAGAAACTAGAAATAGCTCCATAAATAACAATTCATTATCTCTGTCGATAAGAGATAGCTTTCATATTTAACATTCTGCAACAGAATAATCTTGCACCCCAAGTTAACAGACTACCTTACCGCAGCTTACCGAAGCTTAACTGCTCAGCACACTAAAAGCTTCATATTCAAACAGTTTGCTATTGTGGTTTTGCATGTCCATTCCGAAACGTTTCGGGTTACCGGCCTCATGCACTCTTGCAGTATGCTCGAAAGTAAAAGGATGCTCGCGAACATGCATATCGTGTGGCGGGATCTTCGCTTGCTAAAACGTACCTCACGTTCCGCTCGAAATCAATGGACACGGCTGGAAACACCATTCGATCGCGCTATACACGGTGCATCTTCAGCGTTTTGAACATTTGCACACCGCCTCACTACCATTAGGCACGTTTGTTTTAAGCTGTTTCTAATCAAAACACAAGGCCGGTACGGGTAGTGCGAAAACTTTTGCAAGAAGAACTTGGTGTGGTGGACCGAAGTACACTTTCGCCACGGCACGGAGCACTACTACGGTTTACGTAATCCTTTTTGGTTAGGTGATCCATGAATGCATGATGCGCTTAGGCCCGATCTCGCAGGGAGTGTGTGTATTTTAGTGAAGAGTGAAAGTGACTTCTGTACGTTGCGTGGATTGCATGCGGTTTCTTCTGCCTTAAAGGAAAAGATATCGGGAAGATAAGACGATGAATATACATATCTTTCCGTTCTGGTGATGGATGCATAACCGCAAACCACACATCAGACGATTGAAATGGCGGAAAACGATCACATAATACAGCTTCCTTACCATCATGAAACATTTTCTTCACCGTTTCTCTCTAGATCCATTCAACTCGCAGTTCAATCAATTTTAGAAATAGGCATACAAATTTGATTGAGAAATTGGACTTGATTTTGCAACGCATACTTAACAGTGGGGAAAAGAATGGCTTACTATATAGCACAGGAGAAAAAAAAAATACACAACGTTCATCACATTCCCAAGTTTTCAACTGCTAAATTAAAACACAAATCAACACACCGCATGGCCTACTTTGTTGAGAGGCTAACCAAGGCGCAGTCTAGCTTTGGTGGTGTCTCTCATTTGTTCCGGCGGTAGCAGTAATTGGGCTTAAATACCGTAAAATTGTTGTGAGAATAAATTACAACGGTCGTGGCCAACATGTTACTGTCCTTTGTCTGCGTTAGATTTTTTATTGTTGATGTTACATACAGTTGTAATATTTCTTAAGCTCAAGATTCTTTTAACAACTTAAAATCAGTTGCTAGAAAACTCAGACTAGATAAGTTTGAATAGTTTTTCAAAACTCTTTATGTTGAAATTAAAAATTGTAAAATAATTGAAAGGCTTAACAGCTTCGAAATAATTTTTAATACACGCTAAATCAAGGCATAACCAAAGGTACGTAGAAAGTTGACACTAACATGTTAAAATAGGGTGAAAATAAACTAAGTATGGCTTTATCAATTTTCATCAACACGCGATCCGAGCATCAATTCGAAAGTACCTAGGCGCATCAACGCTGTGGCTATGTTTGTCTGTAATTTACTAATTATCACCCTCACACCAGGCTAGTTTATGCGAACACCTTTACGATGCCGATGCGCTATCACCACTTTCATAATATCGCGTATTACGTAACGATACAAGCTCGCATATTTAAAACGCCTCAGAACAGACCTAGTTACCTCCATCCGTTTGTTCAACCACTCCATGGTTGACATTCGTGTGGTGAAACTCCATGGTCGTCAGCTACATGATGATCATCGGTGAGGTTTTGGCTAATTACGAAAGCTTTCCGCACGAACGAGATGACCGTGCTAGGATGCATTCGATTAGATCCCCGACGTCGTAAGGGAGTGGTGGAAACAGCTTTCGGTAGTGAAAGGTTAAAAGGAAGACATCATAAAGGCCTTGACGTGGCGACCGGCCTAGTGCTGGCCTTTATCGTCTGTCCTGTGCAAACTAGGAAGACTCACGTTTGAATTGAAATGATCGGTTGATGACACTACCCTCTTGGAGGACAACATCACGCCGACTATCAGGCGCGTCTTGGCGAAAGTTCACCAAGCCGGACAAACATCCCAGCAGAGCAAAACCATCCCCACTTGTTAGATCCACGCGTTGCGTGGATATTAACTCTAGCAGCGTCTCTGTTTGCGCATACGATCATGTTAGGCGCATCCACGCACACCAATCTATCCCGGGTGCTAAACAAGCTGTTTGTGATGCCGATCGCACTGTTTGACCGCAAGAAGTGGAAGAAAGTGAAAGCGATGCTGTATGCATCTCCTCCAATCGGGTGACTTTCTATGCCTTTTTTGGGGATCGTTTTGGAAGATGTCAGGCATGTTGCATGTAGATGATGCTACCGAGGATAGTTGCTTGCGGTGCGCACCAAATGCATCTTGTACGTTTCGCCGGTTCTGCAGGTGATCACGACAATTTAGATTGGTTTCACAATTTACACACGTTACAACATTTCCTTCCATGGGTAGAAAGAAAAAAGCCCCATTCGGATCAAATCTATTTGCAACATTCGTAACGGTTAAATCGCATAAAAGGTCATGAAAATGGTGTTCCGGTGTACAAACGGAAGCAGGTGAAACCTACGAAGGAAAGGTAACATGTCTTTGATTCGCTTTGGCTACTGGACAGTTCCTTCCATGTTGGAACGGAGAGCAACTCCTGATGATGATCGTTATTTTCTCGCCTTACATAAAACGTCATTTGTTGCGGGTTTGGGCAGCTTGAACGATGTGAAGTATCTTGCGTTGAAATTGCTATTAATAGACGCTAATGGTCGACTGAAATATAATTTTGAGTGATATTTAATAGCCGTTTTGCAGCGATCAAAGGTTTTACTCAACAAAGGTACTTGGGCGAAGATCATGTGACACTAAGGAGAAACGGATTTATGTGCGGTAAGTTTCACGTTGTGTATCTGCAGCCTGTCATAATCTTATGTCCATACAAAGAAGATACCCGAAGGCGGCGGAAATCGCTTCCCTCGCCGCAGGTCCTTTGTGTTAAGTAAATTCTAATGTTTCCACCAACTTCCTTTCCTCGCGTTCGATGTGAATCCAGAGATACATCAACTAACGGCTGGGAACGAAAACCGGACCTTTTGCAACGGGCCAAGTGTTTACATAGCTGACTAATAGCCATCTAGCCCGTTTCCATTCCGTGGAACGCTCACATGCCCTCCAAACACCGCGAAAGATGCATTACGCAGCAATGGACCGTCCTCAACGAACGATGATGCTGCTATGGCGAATAGTCGAAGAAGAAAATATAAAGTACACGCGTCGTCATTTATTGTTATCGGTACTACCTTGCGAAAGGCACCATTATGAATCTCCAATGGCTAAGTTTTTTTTTTCTACAGCTTGAATGTATATTAAAGCTTTGTGCAGGCAGAAAACTGCACAGTTGCGCAGCAGGATGCTCTCCAATGCATCCGGCTGGTCGGGCTAACCGGGTGCAGCGCTAATGGTTATGATCGTGACGAAGGCGTACCATCTCATGATGCTGATGATGATGGAGTTGAAAGTTTGTGTACAAATGACATTTGATAGAGAGATTTAGCGATAGCACTGGTCGTAAGACATTTTGCGAGATCTATATATGTGTTTTTTCTTGTTTCGTAATAATTGCCCTATCAAGATAGTAGATCCACCCAACGGGAGAAAGAAATACAGACTGTAAACAAAAATTTGCTTCCTCTTATAGGAACAGAAAAACGTGGCATTTGCAACTCACCGTCAGGATTGGTGTAGATCTCCTCCACGTTGCCGTAGATGGGTTCGTTGGCGATCAAATTTCCCGTGCGTCGCTTCCGTGCGTACGTATGTACCGGAACCAGTGAAGGAAATTTGCCACTGACTGGGCCGTGACGCGAGGATATAATGTACGTATCACCACAATCGTCACTACGCTGTGGACGGCGCTGTTGCTGCACGATAGCAGAGTTGGTACTATTACTGGTGGTACTACTATTGCTGGTGCTTCGGCTACCACTGCTATTTCCTCCTCCACCAAACAATTTCTTAAAGGATGACGACTTAGAGGACGATGGTGGCGAGGACGAGGAAGAAGATGCAGAGGAGGACATTGACGATAACGGAGAGTCCTGATATCCGGTAGCACTGTCATACTCGGACGTATCGCCACCTTCCCGTACACCAGCTCCAAAGTGTGACTTGAGCAGCGTGCGCGGAAACTTCGTACCAGCCGAAATCGTATTATATAGCATCTTGCCAAAACCTACTTTCTTGCCGGACCGTTTAGGTTTCTCCGGTTCTAACCGCGGCAAAAGATCGGCTGGAATATCTTCTAAAATTGGACGACCTTTGATGGTTCGATTGCGTGACAGCGTTGCCGTTGCATGTGGAATACTTGCCAACGAGCCATTTCGGCTACCTTCCCGGTAGATCTGAGAACAGAGATCGTTATCCGATCGGTAAGACGTCATACGATCACCGACCGATAGGTTACTCTCACTGTCATCACTACCACGACGATAGTCAGCTGGGCTGGATTTATCACGATACCGGGCACCACCGGTCCCATTATCACAGATCGCGCTAGATCTCAACTTGCTTTCGAGGCCCGCCATCGGGTCCGGATAATGACTAACCGGACGGTGCAGATGATCCGAGTACTCGTCCATAGGTTTCTGTTGTCTCACGCGTTCCCTCTTCGATTGATGCTCTGGTGGAGGATGATATTGATGCTGCTGTTGGTGCATGAATAGTTCCCGTCGATCGAGAGTTCTCTGCTGAGCGGCAGGAATGTGTGCTGCCACTGTATTGGAACGCTTCAAAGTTGAATTACGAGCTGGAACAGCCGGTACACGATCTTCCGCTGAAAGCAAGTTAGCATAGTGTCCGGCATCGAACTCGGCCATACTGGATCCGCGCAGTGCGGGTCGAGGTTTATGAGTATTTTCAAACATCCGTCCCCGGACGGTATGATATTTGGTGACGCTTGAATCTTCTAGAGAGTCTTTCGAATCCTTCAACTCGTCCCATTCTGGGTACTGTCGCTGACGGGCACGTCTTATCGTAGCTGGGCGGTATCCATTCAAAGCTTTGAGGACACCATTTCCTTCCTGAAACGTGTCATGCTCTTCCTCATCGGGAAGGCCTTCGTCATCTTCAGAGGAACCGGTAACAGTCGATGTTCGATAAGATTCCTGATTGACAGGCCTGGACGTAGGATGGTCTACCGTTTCGTAGGGGTTGGGCTCATGATGACTCTCAATCAGGGAGTTCATACTGGACTGTACCTTGTTCCAGTTAGCCTCGTACAGGGCACCCATAGCACTGCGCTGTTCCAGCGAAAGACTCGCATCAATTGCACGTCCCGGATGGTGTATGATCCTCATTTTTATCCTTTTTGTTGTACGGACGGGACCGCGAATGGAATTTAAAAATCCAAGACTTCTAAATCCTCTTCAAAAGCAATAGCACTTGATTGATCTTCACTACGCGCCACCTTTCATGGTGATGTTTTGAGAAATATTTCAATATTCCGACACTTGTCAGCTTCACTGGGTATTTTTATTAGAATTTTTTAACACCAACAGCGCACACCGAAACTCTGCTAAGTTGAGTGGCGATTGCACTCCCGCACCAACACAAGCCGTAGGAAATTCGATCACTGGTCGCCACATGTAATATGATTATATTATTTGTTACGCTTCAGCTATGACTGCCGCACCACAAAGAAACACAAACAACGAGAAACATTAACAACAGTTCCACCGTGTCTCGATGAAACAACGCGTGGAGCTCGAAGTACGATCTTCAAAGCAATGAGCGCATCTATGCGCACTGGCGCATGCATACCACCCGGCACAAGGGTGCTTTAGTGTTGAGTCTGTTTTGAGGTAAACCCAATGATCATCGAGCTATAACCTCAATGGATTTCAGCTGATTACGGATTTTCCGTACGATGGCTATTCTTTTGTGGAGTGGGTAACGTTACACTTTGCGAACGTACTGCTGATAACGCGTCATCAATCCCGAACAAACATCCTGAGCTACCCTAACAGTCAATCAACAAATACAAAGAATCTCAAGTGTACAAAAAACGGCCCCGAGAGAGATACGATCATAGTGGAGCTTTATTTTTAACTTCATTTTCAGATTATATTTGAACGCCAATCGTGAGTGGTTTGCCCGAGTCGATTAAAGATTTGATGTTAAAAATGTCAACATGTTGTTGCTCTGCCAGAGAAGGGGTAGCGTGGTTAGCCAAATGTGAAGAAATGTAGAAATATTTCAACGCACGCAACCTTGACAAACGCTTGAGACATTATAGGGGGCTAAAAAACGGGTGAGGAGACAGCATTAGCTACGGAATATATAATTTGTTCTGGTAGAGGTGTGCAACTTTATTTATGCAAAACAGGACTGTGTTTGGCAGGTTTGCAATACGTTGTACAATACCTAGCTCTAGTATACGAAAATCGATCATCGCACATAGTTCTTTCTTTTTAAAGAACGTTTTTGTTTCCGTTCGACCGATCAAACGGTGCAAGTGCATTCATTGATTGTAAGCACCATAAATTGGGGTGGACACGCTTACCAAACATTTCGACATCGTCGCATGAACAACGAAATCGACATTTTCCGGTCCAGCGGGAGGCAGGGTGATGCCTGAATCCTTGAACCGGTTCGTTCGTCTCGTAGCTCGACTGTCGATCGCATCCTGGATCGCGCCTGCTTTGTACGGATTCAACGACGGATCGTTTCGGCCGAACGAGTTTTCAAGGTCCCTAACTTGTCCGTACGGTGAACGTATGAGTATGGAGCAAGAAGTTGTGCGAACTTAAAATTGCCAACCGAAAAGCAAAACAAAAAAACAATGCCACCATGTTAGCTCAAATAGCGACCGGCAGCAATCCAGTTTCGGCTAAGAGCGTTGGGCTTATGTTTTCGGTTTTACTGTCTATGTGATTTGATTTAATAAAATCCATTTTTGTGCTTTCTAATCAAAAGTTCGTTTACTGGCAGAACAAATCCATTAATAGGGTGTGGGAAGTATTGGTACAAAGCATTATGTCCAGGGGCACTCCAACCATGAAATTTCAAAACTCATAAGCAAATTAATTACTAGCACAAATGGTAAGGATTCGACTATTTGGTTGCAAATTCAATTCCACGCATGTGGATTATTTTATTTTCAGTACACAAAAATAGGTTACTGGAGCATCGGTTTTGAAACAAGCAGTAAAATACGTACGCACCATGGTCAGAAAATCACCAAACGCATCATGCAAAAGGTTAAACAGCTGTGCGTTAAAAAAAACGAGCACAAGACATCGATTTTGCGCCTGTCGGTTTTGCATTTTTTTTGTAACGGCGCTCGCGCGCGTACCGAACCGGATAAGTGAAATTCGATTCCATTCGTGAGTGTGCTGACTAAGACTAATTAACAGCCGAACGCCAACAAAACGGAGCGACGTGCAGCGAAACAGTGAGGTGGATTTGTTTTCCATCCAAAATGAGTCTTCCACTCTATCGGATGAGAAGGAAATTCGATACATTATCAGTTCTACTCTACATACTACTGCCGACGGCCAACAAACTGGGACATCCATTATACAGCAGTTGGTTTAATCAAATCAATCGCAAATTAGATGACGATCGGCGCAGCGCACGTTAAACAGTAAAGATTCGTCTTGCGCATCCTTCAATTAACGAAGAATTAATTTAAAACCCCTGTTTACGTGTCCAATTACTCTGCGAATAGGCTGTACACCTCGATACGCTTGTAAGAATTTGAAGCCCTACCACGGCATCAGAAACGCATTCCAGCACGCTCAAAAGGGTGTACTACTAAACAGGGTAAAGCCAACTCGCCCAGTCACGCGACGCTCGTGCTGTTCACATATCAAAAGTGGCATCGTCAAACATCCTCGAAGCTTTTGCTCGTTTACAAACGGCATTTTGAATGTGCTCGTCGCGATCTTTGAATCGATCGTCGAAATCGAAAGCTATCGTTTCGAGGCGCTTGAAGAGCGCATTTTTGCGCAAAACATTTCAAGGGGTGAAGGGCTGTTGGACTTTTATTTTGCGATTTTTCCAAAGGCATGTGGCCTCCATAGCGATCACATGCTAAAAATCATTAGAATGCCAATCGGTGTGGTATTTGGAGGCCCTAAAAATGGAGTCTACCACACTAAAATTGATGAAAATTCGTCCAAAGCATTGGTAAACAAACAATAATACATTGGAACTGGCAAAATCACACAATGTGTTTATTTTTCCATCAAACTAACGCTTTATGACGTTTTTATTCAACACAATAAGGAAGTGGTTGGGAAGGCAATTGAGAAATATGTGTTGGTCCAGTCGGCTCAATGAACATGCCTCCGACGCTTGTTATGGTGACCAATCAATCGGGACCGATTACCAAAGAGCTTTTCAATTTGAACGAAGATGTTTTCATTGGAGACGCCATGATTCTTCGACAGGTTATTCCAGCTAAGATCAGTCATTCGTTAATTGAGCTGGCGTTATGGTTGTTCATCCCCTCCTTATAGTAACTTGATGAAAATAAAGCTTCCTATCAGTTTTGTATTGGCGAATTGAGACCTAGTTAGCTACTCCACACGTTCCATTCAATAAGATCTAAACACAAAGTTTCATCTAACACACTAGCTTCACTCCATGTTGGCATATATGTATCTTTGGAAATTTGTGCTCCACCAACCCAGTCCTCGAAACAGGCCTTTCTATTCTTTACAGTAGACAGAGAAAAAGCTAACGAAACAATCTCACAAAATGATCTTTTAAGGACACGGTCTGCAAAAGCGGTCGGTTAATTATTCACAACGCATAGAGTGGTCATGGCCGCACGGGGTGGTACCGAGGCAACACCCTTAGCTAGAACATACTCTCACAACTTGAAAGTTACTGCAGACTGCAGAAGTACTGTCGGTTGACCATGAGGGCGTACCACCACTACAGACAATGCCCTATGAATCAGGGAGAACCATACACAACATATTCGAGATTTTCGACTGGATATGTGGTGTTTACAACGCACTCAAAACACACGTTTCACAGCGAAAAGGAATATATACAATCGCGTTACCTTCGACTGAGTGAACGGAAAAAATGGACCAATGCTTTTAAAATGCAGCACAACACTTAAGAGAAAACCCCCGCCGTGCATGTGCGGTCGATCTTCAGATGGTCTGAGGAAAAAGGAGTTGTCACCAAAGCGTTTGCCTGCGGTCAGACACAGTGATTGCTTATTTCACAAGCGTGACATAAGCTTGTGCAAAGACGAGAAATGTGCTTTGCTTACTCAGCCACGCGGCCACTCTTCTTCGGGGGTGTTGAGAATGATGGAATGCTCAGGTTCGCCAACGTCCTTCCTTTAACGGAACGATGACTACAGGGGAAGTCCGAGAGGTAATGGTAGGCAAAATTGACTACCACCCACCCTTATTCCAACCGGTTATTTATAACGCTTTGCCCCACTCTAAGCACGGCGGTCTTCCTTGTCCGAGGCATAGCGTTCCACATAGTCTGACTGATCGTATGGGCGAAAGAAATTCATCTCGCCGGCGATGCAGAGGAATGACGACTATTTTATGTAGTCGCTAAACTCGAACCATGTGGTGAATGGCATGGTGGTACGAATTGGCGATAAGTAGTGAAGCTGTTCTACACCTTCAGGGCGAGCAAAAACCGGCTGGATTTGAGTCTTGACTGTAAAACCTCAATCAAGAATTTACTCTATCAGAGGAGCGTGTGAAACGGGGAAGTTTTCTGAGATCTTTTCCGTCAACGGTGTCCTTCACTGTCACTTTCCTTTTCGACGTGCAGATACACTTACATACACGAACGAAAGTATCGAATTCGCGCTCGGAAGATCGTACTTCTTGTTTATGTCTGATGTAATGAAAAGCTCGAGCGTTGGAGACATTACATAGGAGCTGAGTTGACTTAAATGCTAGCCACAAAAGCACATAACACAGCACATACGTAAATCACTTTTCTGCACCCAAACGCAACAGACTGAATAAACAAAAGCTTTACAAGGTCTGGCTGCGACTGGGAGGGATAAGAACGGGTTTTTTCATGTATATCTCGAGGTTTCGCCCTCACTTTCAATACGCCTGCTTTTCGACATTTAACAGCTCGCCTTGCGGTTGTTGTTGCTGCTGCAGGCGTTTGCAATGTTGTTGCAATGCAGATACTGCACCACAATTCACTCACATCGATCGTCACCTACCGAAGTGTACACAAACAATCGTCACTGAGTGCAGAACACATGAACGAACCAAAAAAATACCACACGGCAACACAATTAAGCAGAACCGCACTACCAAAAGCGCACGTGTGCGTGTGATCGTGGCTGCGATTGATCGTAAACTTTGCATCCGATCCGCGTGCCAATCCGCGGTACGATCCCGCTGTCTGCTTCTTTGTTGCTTTCGATTCCTCTGTTTCGCACGCACGCAAGGCTTGGTGTATACCGTGCCGTACACTAGCGGAAAGTAAACAAACTAAGACAGGAACGCACGCGAAACCGAACCTCGGCGTAGCCCGCGCGTGTTGCTTTGCCGTCGGAACGCGAAACGTGACTGAACCGAACGGCCGTGTCCGAAGCGCACGAAAGCACGAAAGAGAGTGTATGCTCTATTTGGGAGTGCTTTTTCTCTTTGTGTTTCGTGCTGTACGCGCGTACGATCGATGTTTA